>JBBPBX010003983.1:0-10258 GCA_038048925.1 Garcialebias charrua
CGTCTGGCGAAGAGACGTCTTGGTGGACGTCTGGCGAAGAGACGTCGTGTGGACGTCTGGCGAAGAGACGTCGTCGTGGACGTCTGGCGAAGAGACGTCGTCGTGGACGTCTGGCGAAGAGACGTCGTCGTGGACGTCTGGCGAAGAGATGTCGTGGACGTCTGGTGAAGAGACGTCGTGGACGTCTGGCGAAGAGACGTCGTGGACGTCTGGCGAAGAGACGTCGTGGTGGACGTCTGGCAAAGAGACGTCGTGGTGGACGTCTGGCGAAGAGACGTCGTGTTGGACGTCTGGCGAAGAGACGTCGTGGTGGACGTCTGGAGAAGAGACGTTGTCGTGGACGTCTGGCGAAGAGACGTCGTCGTGGACGTCTGGCGAAGAGAAGAGAGTCGAGACTTCAAGCGTCGGGACGAGAGCCGAGACTTCAGGCGTCGGGACGAGAGTCGAGACTTCAGGCGTCGGGACGAGAGTCGAGACTTCAGGCGTCGGGACGAGAGTCGAGACTTCAGGCGTCGGGACGAGAGTCGAGACTTCAGGCGTCGGGACGAGAGTCGAGACTTCAGGCGTCGGGACGAGAGTCGAGACTTCAGGCGTCGGGACGAGAGTCGAGACTTCAGGCGTCGGGACGAGAGTCGAGACTTCAGGCGTCGGGACGAGAGTCGAGACTTCAGGCGTCGGGACGAGAGTCGAGACTTCAGGCGTCGGGACGAGAGTCGAGACTTCAGGCGTCGGGACGAGAGTCGAGACTTCAGGCGTCGGGACGAGAGTCGAGACTTCAGGCGTCGGGACGAGAGTCGAGACTTCAGGCGTCGGGACGAGAGTCGAGACTTCAGGCGTCGGGACGAGAGTCGAGACTTCAGGCGTCGGGACGAGAGTCGAGACTTCAGGCGTCGGGACGAGAGTCGAGACTTCAGGCGTCGGGACGAGAGTCGAGACTTCAGGCGTCGGGACGAGAGTCGAGACTTCAGGCGTCGGGACGAGAGTCGAGACATCGTCGGGCCTAGAGACATCAGACGTGGAGACATCGAACGCAGAGACGCTGTCGATGTGGAGACCGGCAGCGCCCTCTGGAGCCAGAGACAGGGCAGCGCCCTCTGGAGCCGGAGACAGGGCAACGCCCTCTGGAGCCGGAGACAGGGCAGCGCCCTCTGGACGAGAGACCACTGGCCAACAGGAAACATGGGAGGCGTCCTCCTGGAACCCCCCGAGACAGAAAACGTGAGGGGCTCCCTCCAGGGACCCCTCGAGACAGGAAACATGGGAGGCGTCCTCCTGGACCCTCCCGAGACATGCTGGAGCTGCAGGCACCGGAAGACCCGCTGCAGGTTCTGGACGACCCGCTACTGCAGGTTCTGGAAGACCCGCCAGTGCAGGTTCAGGAGCTGCATCAGGAGCTGCAGGTTCAGGAGCTGAAGGTTGAAAACCAGGTGCAGGAACAAGAACTGAAGAGTCTATAGGTCCTCTCTGCCATCGATCCCTGCCACGACGGCGACGACGCGGTCCAGGACCAGATCGGGAACCCTCACTTGGTTCAGTTCCCTCCACAGCACCGGAGAAGTGAGGGGAGCCCGTCAGCACCCCCTCGGGACACGAGACATGAGGGACGTCATCTAAGACCCCCTCAGAGCAGGACAAAGCAAGTGCTAGAGAACCAGCCGGTTCAGGGCGTGCTGCTACTGCATGTACAGGACCAGATGACCTTAGAGACCTTACCCCAAATAATATCTGTTCATAATCTGGAAGCTGGTTCAGACCAGGTTGATTGAGACAACATAAACTTCTCAGCGAGGGAAAGAAGAAAATCAAAACAGTCCGGGTTATTCTTAGCAGAGGTGATTAGATTGTCTAAGGTCTGGGTTATGTGGATCAGTTCACTGGAATGAAATTGGTATGAGTTAATAAAGGAAGCGTGTCCAGGTGAAGGTGAAGTGACAGGAACCTCTATCACCCCTGAAGGCTCTCCTAGGCCGACCTCTGCTGGAGAGACCGAATAGTGTTCAGTTGACTGACCTGTGTGCTGGCCCCCCTTCATCTGGTCACTAGATGAACGAGGAGATGAGTGAGCGTCATGAAGACCCGCCCCCGTGGGGACGCTGTGACCGGGTTCATCGAACCGAGCTGGAAACGCTGCGAGCAACGGTGGAGCGCCTGTGTCCACCCTCACCGGGAACCTAGGAGGTGAGGCCATGGAACGCGCCCCCACCGGAGCGCTGGAGTCGTGCCCAAAATGCTCGGACTCGCTGGACCGAGCCCGATCAGCTAACCAAGACGGAGGTGTAGGTAACCGCTTCCGGGTCTTTCTTTTTCCGCTCCTTTGGCGGCGTGAAGGCTAGGGAACAAGAGGGAAACACAGTTCGTCGTCATCCTCACCCGAGGTCCACCCGGAAATGAGTGGACATGGAGGAAAAGCCGAACTGGAGAGGGACGTCGTGCGGTCCTCGTGGAGCTGAAATCCACCACAACGGAAGACGGTCACGTCCCTCTGCGTGGACTCGAGCGAACAGGTAGGCGAGTTCCGTCTGCTGGGCTCTTTGTTTGGTCGCTGCATAATGTCACGGTTTTACTCAAAGCGGGTTTAAGCCCAGTGGTACAGATGGAAACGCAGGAGGCAAGAGATTGTAAAAAGAAATACTTTTAATAACAACAAATAAACAAGGCTGTCGTGGCAGCAATACTCACAGGAGCTGTGGCGAGAGACATAAGGATATACCAGACTATGCAGCGACAATGAATGAGACACAGGTAGGGCTTAAGTACTCACGGCCAAGACAAGACAAATCACAAACACCTGGGGACAATTAACAAAGACACAGAGCAGGGGCCTCATGTATCAACCGTGCGTGCGCACAAAAACATTGCGCACGTCACTTTCCACGCAAAACCCCGTATGTATCAAAACTGAAATGAACGTGAATATCTGCGCATCCACGTACATTTCCACGCCAGCTCCCCTGCTTGCGTACGCACGTTTCTGTGGTTCTTGTTCCTTTGGCGACACTTACAGGTGCTTCTGAGAAACTGAAGCCCCACAGTCTGTGGTTGACTTTAAGAGCGGCTTGAAGACCTTTCTTTTTAACCGAGCATACTCTTCCTCCTCATGATTCTACTTTTGATCTTAGTTGATACTGTTGTTGATTTTAACTGTTTTATTATTTGTTTTATCGACATTTAATTCTGTTGCACTTTGTAGCACTTTGAGATTTTCATTAATGAAAAGTGCGTTATAAATTGAATTCATTATTATTATTATTATTATTATTATTATTATTATTATTATTAACTGTTCATGATGTGAAAATGATTAATATTCCCACCAAACACACGATTAACAAGTACATCCACATGGACGCGCAAAGTTGTGCAAAAAATAAATGTAACAGGAACGGATACATTCAGCCTTACTGGAGGATATAGATAGTGTAACACGCAGAGCATTTATTTATAAACAGATATAATTCTCTGATCTAGGATATGGCTTATCAGCCGTTTTCAGAAATAATCATTTTTCAGTTTGGCACTGCTGCGCACTGGCGCAACACAGGGGCCGCGCATCACGCGTGCACGTGCAGAAACTGGGGTTCCACAGGAGCTTAGAGGGAGCTGGCAGGTCGATCAGGGCTGTGCCAGTCCAGTCCACACAAAGCCGATTCATGTCCAATGGAATGGTCTCATCCATATGATCCCAAAGGCTGAGTTATGGTCGCGCTTTGAGCGCGCGTGCACCCTCGCCGGTGTTACACGGCAGTGGAGGTGTGTCATTATCTGTGTTTATTGTAGATGTCTCCAAAATGACACGTGAAAGTACACCATTTATAACTTGTATGGGAGTAAAAGCTTCACAGACAAACAGATTGCGCACAAGGCTGCAGCGCGCGCTTTGGAGACTCCAACATCACGTCATGTCATGAAAAGTCTCCACTGAGACGCAGAGACTCGTTTCTTCATATCATCTATTAAATAAACGAAGATCTATGTTCTAGCAAACATCCAAGTAAGTTCCTCTGTGTTTACAGTAATTATGGTAATTAACTCGTGCGCAAAGTTAATATTTTCACTCAGAATGAATGAATGAGCCGGTGGCGCACCTGACAGCAGCGTGCGCGCACACGAATACCGGCACACAATCACTCGTTCTTTGCGTGATGAACACAGTTTATTACTATTCTTACTTAGGATGTTTGTCCTCACTCATATTATATTAAATCCATTGTTTTCCTGAATCTAGAGATCATTTCTGATCGCGCAGGGATCAAACAAACATGTCCTTCACACATGCAGGAAGTAATTTGCATCTGTTTAACATATGTAAATGTAGGCGTGTCAGGGGAGGTGTCTCACGTGCGCTCAGTTCCACGTTCATTGTGATGTACAAAAGGAATGTGCGTGGATACCGGTGTACGCACAGCTTGATAAATCTGGATTTTTTTGTGCGTAGACACTTTTCTGGATTTGACCGTACGTCACTTTTCAGTAAGAAATCCACGCAAGTCTTTGATACATGAGGCCCCAGGGGCCTCATGTACAAAGACTTGCGTAGATTTCTTACTGAAAAGTCACGTACGGACAAATCCAGAAAAGTGTCCACGCACAAAAAAATCCAGATTTATCAAACTGTGCGTACACCGGTATCCACGCACATTCCTTATGTACAACACAATCAACGTGGAATTCAGCGCACATGAGAGAGTGGCCGACTCCGCCTTTGACACGCCTCCGTATGAATATGCAAAGTCATTCAAATATGCCATGCACGACAGGAATGTCGTCTCTGCTCCATTGCAAATCATGTCGGAACGTGGAAAAAAGAGGAACTTCACGGACTGTGAACAGGAATCACTTCTGAGTGAGGCAGAGAAGCACGGAAAAAGGTTTTATTCGGCACGCCTAGCGCAAAACATACCATCCACTTTTAAACAAGAAGTTGACCCATCTGCTCTAACATGCCTGTATAGGTTAGTGGTGAGCGCGCCCGCCCTTCGTCCCAAAGGTCGTGAGATCGACTCCCCCTTGGTACAACGTTTTTTTTTTTCATTCCAGATTTAAAGAACACAGGAAAACTATTTAATAAAACAACAAGAAATAGAACAATACATGAAATGAAAGGAAGCAGACGATTTCTTGTTTTGTAAATAGTTTTCATGTGTATTTAAATCTGGAACGAAAAAAAAAAAAGAGAAACGTTGTACCATGCGAGATTCGAACTCATGACCTTTGGAACTAAAGGCAACCGCGCTACACACTGACCTAAACGTAGGCGTGTTGGTACAGCTTGGTTAACTTCTTATTTAAAGAAATCACATCTCATTGTTGTCAATATCGTTGCCACTATTTGGCGCATGCTTTTATATCCACTCATCTAATTGCGTCCATGTGGATGTAATAATTGTTAATCATGTGTGTTTGGTGGGATTTATGATTATTTTCATATCATGGACACAGTTTCTCTGAATAACCTGTAAGTGTCGCCAAAGGAACAATAACCACAGAAACGTGCGTACGCAAGCAGGGGAGCAGCCGTGGATTTGTACGTGGAAGCGCAGATATTCCCGTTCATATCAGATTTGATACATACGCCACTTTGCGTGGAAAGTGACGTGCGCAATGTTTTTGTGCGCACGCATGGTTGATACATGAGGCCCCAGGACCGGGAAGCAAAACTGAGTCTTGGAGGAATGTCTGAACTAGGGAAACTTAACTACTGCAGCTAACAGACGACTGGAAAACTAAATCTGAAACATGAAGTAAACCAGGATGATGAGTAAATAAACATGGACTGAACTAGGAAAACATGGAGACTGAACTAGGAAAACTAACTACTAAAACTAACAGACAAGACAGGGAAACTAAACCTGAAACATGAAGTAAACCAGGATGATGAGTAAATAAACATGGACTGAACTAGGAAAACATGGAGACTGAACTAGGAAAACTAACTACTAAAACTAACAGACAAGACTGGGAAACTAAACCGGTAACATGAAGTAAACCTGGATGATGAGTAAATAAACATGGAGACTGAACTGGGAAACTAACTACTAAAACTAACAGACAAGACTGGGGACTGAACTGGGAAACTAACTACTAAAACTTGGGGAAATAACTATTAAAACTAACTATTAAAACTAACAGACAAGACTGGGGAACTAAACCTGAAACATGAAGTAAAAACTGACTAACAGGACGAGCCATCCTTACAAGGGGTCAAGGGGTCAGGATCATGAATTATCTCGATGATCTTTTGATCCTCGCCGACAGCAGAGCACAAGCCCAGCTGCACACACAGATGGTGATGACGCACCTGGAGACTCTGGGCTTCGTTTTAAACCTGCAGAAAAGCAATCTGAAGCCATCCCAGATTACCGTATTTTTGGGAGTACAGGTCGACACCATTTTGTACAGAGCACGGCTTTCAGAGGAGCGTATTTCTTCAATACGCCTCTGCCTGGCATGCTTTCAACTGGGCCAGAGAGTGCCCCTCAAGCTCTGCCAGCGCCTCTTGGGCCTACTAGCAGCAGCCATTCCCTGCGTGCCACAGGCACTATTAAAAACGCGTGCTCTGCAAATATGGCTAAACAAACAAACACGTCCTGGGCGAGATAAATCACGGGGCAGACGCCCTCTCAAGAGGACTGCTGTTAGCCTCAGAATGGAGGCTGAACCCATGTGTCGTGGACCAGATCTGGTCACGATACGGGCGGGCATCCGTCGATCTGTTCGCCTGCAAAACCAGCACGTACTACGCCCTGTACTTCTCTCTGAGGGAAACAGACGCGCCGCTGGGAACGGATGCCCTGGCCCACAGCTGGCCAGCAGGGGCGCTATATTACGTGTTTCCACCCGTCCTTCTGATTCAGGTGACGTTGGATTGTGTACGCAGGGGAGCTCTTTCCCTGATATTAATAGCCCCCAGGTGGCCACAGAAACCGTGGTTCCCAGAAATAATCTCACTGTTGTCAGGGACACCATGGCAGCTGCCCCCCCACAGGGACCTGCTGACCCAGGCACATGGGCAGCTCCTTCACCCATGTCCAGAACTGTGGCAGCTCTCAGCTTGGCCGCTAAGAGGAACAGGCTGATGGCCTCTGGCCTTCCCAGCAACGACATAAATACAATACAAGGAGCCAGAGCACAGTCAACTCAGACTCTCTACGCTCGTAAATGGTGTGTTTTTGAGGCTTGGTGTCTAGAGAGGAATATTATTTCATATTCCTGTGACCTGGTCCAGCTCCTCACCTTTTTACAGGACCTGCTGGAGAAAGGCCACTCATTTTCCACCATTAAGGTGTTTTTGTCAGCCATCTCGGCATGCCACGAAGGCTGGGGAGGTAAAACACCCGGTGTCCACCCTCTCATGATACGTTTCATGAAGGGCGTACTGAGGAAAAGACCCCCCAGCAGGACTCTGGCCCCAGACTGGGACCTCCAGTTAGTTCTGAACGCTCTGTGTGAGCCTCCATTTGAACCTCTGAACAGCATTAAGATCAGGGATGGGAATTGATAAGAAATTATCAATATCGATGCCTTTATCGATGTCATTTATCGATTCAATTCCTTATCAATTCTGTTATCAATTCTCATTTGGGTAATAAAATATAGTAAACCATTTGTGTTCATAAAGAATTTAATGATCTTTGACCAAAACCAAAAATATATGTAGTATTCCTATTTGATGGTTTTATTGTTTATTAGGAATTTCCTAATAAACAATAAAACTTCATCAAAACAAACTAGTAATTTTTGTTCAGAAAAATTAACATATCTGCTTTCACACTTATTTAGTGTGTAATTCAAATACCTCTGCTGTTGTTGCTGCGGCTGCCTGAGTGTTTTCTGCCACAGCAGCTGCCCTGATCCTGTCCCAGATGTTATTCTCATCATCAATCAACATGGATTTAAATCTGGGGTCGATAACAGTCGCTTCTTCAAGGAACGCTTGGATACAGTCATCCTGAAATTTAAAATGGAGGAAAACAAAATTTAGGGAAAGGGAAGATAGTTTACTAAGTTTGGTGTAAATTATTATTACTAGTCATTATTTAACAAATTTACTTTGTAACGTTTGGAAAGATCATTCCAGATGTTTTCTTTAATACTCCTGCTGAAAGCAGAGTCATCTGCCTGCACGGTGTAATGTTTTTCCAGCTTCTGGAGGATGGGAAGTATCTGGCCACAGGTCGGAATAGAAACAGAAACAGAACTGAACTTGTTAAACTGACAACTTACAATTTGATATTTATCATTTAAATATTTTCTTACCGAAATTCACGTGCTTCCACTGTTGTAAAAGGGTGCAAACCTTTCACCACAAATCTGGTAACAGATCGATGACATTCGTTTGTTCTTGCCTCAGTCATTTTATTTCTCCCTGCTTCCATGAAAGGAGAAGCTAACGTTGGTGTGCTAGCTCCACTCGTGCTAACACTAGACTCAGAACCAGCCAGACTCCGGCAATCCTCGTCAACTAAATGTTACAGGAGAGGGAGATTATTTATAAAATACAGTGGAAGCAGTATAGCTAAAAGGTAACAAGTGAAAGAATTTGACGTTACCTGCTGTAACAACGGAGGTGGACGCTTTCTCTCCACTTCTCCTCCAAGCAGCGTGTTAAAAACGGTACATTTCTTCAAAGTCACCGCATGCTGAGTGGCCAAATGCTTCTGCATGTTCGACGTATTTCCTCCCTTTATCGTAATGGACGCGTTGCATGCGTTACAAGTAGCCCTGGTCTCATCTTTTTTCGTGAAATGAAGCCAAACGCTTGAGCGCTTCCTCCGCGACGCCATTTTGAACACCATAGATATCATATATAGACACCACCACGCCACCACCACTCGGGCGCGGCGCATGTCTGTGATGTCAGCGCTTAAATACGTCACCACCAGGAGTCTGCAGAACCGATAAGCTGAATCGTTAAGACAAGCATCCTACAATTCCATGGAATTGGACTATTAAGAACCAGTTCTCTAACAGAACCGGTTCTCGGTTCCCATCCCTAATTAAGATAGATTTATTATCTTACAAAACTGCTCTACTCCTGGCTCTCTGCTCAGCTAAACATGTGGGTGACATCCACGCTTTATCTGTGCACCCAATGTGTACAAGGTTTGCCCCTGATGGGTCAAAGGTCACCCTGCGTCCAAATCCCGCATACGTGTCAAAGGTTCCAACTTTAAACCCCAGAAGTCTGGACTTCGAACTCTCAGCGTTTTCTCCCCCTCCTGCCCTCACTGAGGGACAGAGGAGGCTGAGAGCACTCTGCCCTGTCAGGGCCTTGGGTGCTCTATTGAAAAAACTGCCAGTTGGAGGAAAACAAACCAACTGTTTGTGTTTTTCCAATCCAGCTGCTGGCAGAGCCCTGTCAAAACAACGCCTCTCACACTGGGTGACTGAGGCCATAAAAAGGGCATACAGCAGCAAAGGTCAACAGGTGCCCTCTGGGGTACACGCCCATTCCACTCGAGGCTTAGCTGCCTCGTGGTCCCTTTTTAAGGGCGTACCAGTCGCAGACATTTGTGCTGCCGCAAACTGGAGTTCCACAAACACGTTTGCAAAACACTATAGTTTGGATGTTACTGCATGTGACGTCACTCAGGCTGTACTCTCTAACACACAGTAGAGATCAGCCAAAATGCCTAAAGTATAAAGGCAGAAGTTCTCACAAGCATGCATTTTACAGAGCATTTCAAGGGCGTGAATGAATTACATTCCCATAGTCAATGTGTTGCACAGAGTGAACATGACTGATAAGGGAACTGAAAGTTATGCACCATAACTCATGTTCCCTGAAGGAAGGGAACGAGGTGCAACACAGTTTGCCCTTTTCAATGCCCAAGCTCGGTGAAGTGCACTTGGAGAAAGATAGATGGGCGCACGCGTCTTTATACCAAGAGGGCGGGGCCTCTGTGGTGACGCTGACGCCCACCTGCCGTAAAGGCATGATTGTATTACTTCAGGTAATCGCGTGGGGGCACAATTCCCATAGTCAATATGTTGCACCTCGTTCCCTTCCTTCAGGGAACATGAGTTATGGTGCATAACTTTCAATTTATGGTCCTGGTGAAGTTTCTATGGTTCATATCTAGTCTCATATAAAAATATATGAATACAGTAGTCCCTCATTTATCATGGAGGTTACATACCAGACACCCCTCGATTGGTGAAAATCTGCAAAGTAGGGATGCTGTATTTATTTTAGTATTTACATGTACTACATGTAAATACTAAAATAGTATTTACATGTAGTACAGACTCACCGCAT
>JBBPBX010003983.1:12973-60546 GCA_038048925.1 Garcialebias charrua
TAATAGTCCAGGTGAAATTTCTATGGTTTATGCTTAGTTTACAGTATATGACCCAGGTGTAGTTTCTGTGGTTCAGATGTACTTTCTATAGTCCAGGTTATTACTAAGGTTCAAATGGAGTTTATGGTCCTGGTGAAGTTTCTATGGTTCATATCTAGTCTCATATAAAAATATATGAATACAGTAGTCCCTCATTTATCATGGAGGTTACATTCCAGACACCCCCGCGATTGGTGAAAATCTGCGAAGTAGGGACGTTATATTTATTTCAGTATTTACATGTATTTTAAAGCTTTTTAAACCATTCCCACACTCTTGCCATGTTCTTCTTAACAATCTTCTAAACACTTAGACCTACATAATTTTACCAACATCGTGTTGTGCTGTACAGTACTGTTGGAAATCATTAATCCACACGACTAATGCATATTTCATCTTCACAATTGTCTTATTGTGGGAAGTAACCACCCTGTTTAAAGTCTTGTTGTAAGTAACTGCTGCCATAGACCTAGCACTTTGAGATTTTTGTTAATGAAAAGTGCTTTATAAATTAAATTCATTATTATTATTATTATTATTATTATTATTATTATTATTATAGACCTGATGTTCTTCTTGTCCTTCTTGATAACCTAATGAGTAACCTAATGAGTACCCATCTTGATAAAGACGGGTACTCATCTCCCGAACGTGAACCATAGATTTGTTGATCCCATAATGGCGGCCAACAGCTGCATAGGTTCTGCCTTCCTTCCACATGTCAAGAAGCTCCGTCTTCTCTTTTATGGTAAGCATCTTTCTCTGGCGTTTGGATTCACTGCCTGAAACTTCAGAATGTGCAGAACGTTTGGGTGGCATCTAGCCTGGTTAAAACCAGACCCTTGTCCTTCACTTTGCTTCGTACTAGGCGAAGTGAAGGACAAGGGTCTGGTTTTAACCAGGCTAGGTGGCATCGTAGGACTTGAAATAAATTCAGAGTCTTAGAAAAATTTCACAAAAGATCCCAGTGAAAGAGAGCAGACAGACTGGTGCTACGTTTGTTGAGCCAATCAGCGCTGGGGATACAGAGCACTATGCTCTGGTTGGTCGTCTTCCATCAGTCGGCCAATCGTGTGTCGTGTACAATCTTAAGCTGAAAACTCGTAAAACAGTGAGTCTGCAAAAGTTGAATCGTAGAGTATCGACGGACTACTGCAGCAAAAGTGAACAGCGTTCCAAAACTTGAAACGCGCATCAAAATGAAAACAGCGCTGCAAATTAAAATGCAGCTGCAACGCAAAAAAAGAAAACAGCGCTCCAACAGATGAGACGCACTGCAAAAGATAAATCGCGCTCCCAAAGACGGTCGAACTGCAAACACAGAGCGACCTGCAAATAGGAAAAGCTTCAACGGAAGTGCTCCAGACCACTAGGGGCAGTCGAACAAAGAACAAATCATAAAGCATATTATAGTTTTCGGAATGGCACTAGTTATTTGTGTATTTTAACTGATTTATTTTAAGAATATTTTACACTTATTCGAAACTATCTCGTTGTATTTGTTTTAAGACTGTGCGGAAGAGGAGCACTGCATGAATGTCTAGTTGGGTCAGTGGTCTAAGTCTTAGACTCTAAGAGATGTCTTGGGATGCGGGAGACCCGGTTTCGATCCCTGGTCACGGAATTTTTGTGGTATTACTTTCTTTTTTTTAAGCCTTTTGTTTTGGATAGATCTGGTGGAATAGATAAATACATCTACAGTACATGTTTATTCTTTGTTGTTGCTTGGTTCGATCTATCCAAAACAAAAGGCTTAAAAAAAGAAAGTAATACCACAACATTTCTGACACCGGGGATCAAACCTGGGTCTCCTGCATCCCAAGACATCTCTTAGAGTCTAAGACTTAGGCCACTGACCCAACTTGGCATTCATGCAGTGCTCCTCTTCCGCACAGTCTTAAAACAAATACAACGAGATAGTTTCGAATAAGTGTAAAATATTCTTAAAATAAATCAGTTAAAATACACAAATAACTAGTGCCATTCCGAAAACTATAATATGCTTTATGATTTGTTCTTTGTTCGACTGCCCCTAGTGGTCTGGAGCACTTCCGTTGTAGCTTTTCCTATTTGCAGGTCGCTCTGTGTTTGCAGTTCGACCGTCTTTGGGAGCGCGATTTATCTTTTGCAGTGCGTCTCATCTGTTGGAGCGCTGTTTTCTTTTTTGCGTTGCAGCTGCATTTTAATTTGCAGCATTTGGGTTTGCAACGCGTTTCATCTTTTGGAACGCTGTTCACTTTTTACAGCGCGCTGTTTTCATTTTGATGCGCGTTTCAAGTTTTGGAACGCGTTTGCACCCCTCGGCCACCGTACTACTGTAATATAAATGAGCGCAAATTAAGGTGGAGCGAGTCTCACTTGGTCTCTCTTGTAAATGAGTCTTTGTGGCTCAATGAGACTAACCTATATGAATAAAGATTGGATGAAAAAGTAAAGACAGCAGCAGAGTGAGGAAATTTGATCCATTCGTCCTCCAACGGTCTCAGCGTATAGCAGCATAACTAAGGGGTAGTTCAGGAAACCCAATAGGCAACTCTATCTATAGGATTTATCAAAAAGGAAAGTCTTAATCCCAGTCTTCAAACTGGACAATGTGTCAGCCTCATGGACAGAAACTGGAAGATGGTTCCACAAGAGAGGAGCCTGAGAACTGAAAGATCTTCCTCCCATTCTGCTTTTGGAAACTCTAGGAACCACAAGTAAACCTGCAGTCTGAGAGTGAAGTGCTCTGTTAGGAAAAACAATGCAACAATAAGATCTCCAATATTAGATGGAGCTAGGTTGTTGAGAGCTTTGTAGGTTAGAAGTAAGACTTTGAATTCAGGGAGCTGAAAGAGAGAAGCTAAAACTGGATAAATAAGATCTCTCCTTCTAACACTCATGCACCAGAACATTAACAGCAGTATTTTGGATCCACAGGGCTCAATCTCAAGTCCCCTGCTTTTTGATTTTTTTCTGCTTTCTTTGGCTTGCTGTCAACAATCGGATGTCACTAAAATAGAAGGTAAGGCACTTTTGTTGTCTCGTAAAGACATCAAAGCCTGCATGGTCCTAAACCTCCTGGATTTTAATGACAGGAAAACAGAAGTGACTGTTTGGTCCCACTGGCTCTTGTGTACCTCCCTGGTGATCCCCCCCACCCGTCAATGCTCATAAAGCCATAATCTGAGTTTTATAATGGACAGTGATTTTAATTAGATTGCCAGATTGAAGTCCCAGTCCCATTTTTATCATCAGGCAACTGGAAACAGATGGAGGTGTTTCTAACAAATCAACACCTTGAAGCAATGATTCATGCATTCATCACAACTTGGCTTAACGCTCTTTGCCTTGGTGTCATCCAGACTTCCCTCAAATGTCTCCGGTTGGTCCAGAATTCTCACCTTCTAACTCGGATCATTAAGAGGGAGCACATCACCCACTCTCTGGCTTTGTTCACTGGCTGCCCACGTATTTTAGAGTTCAAATGCTCCTGGAGGTGCTGAGGTCCAAACGGACGCTCAGAGAGGACAGAGGTCCAACCGGACGCTCAGAGAGGACAGAGGTCCAAATGGACGCTCAGAGAGGACAGAAGTCCAAACAGAAGCACAGAGGAGACAGAGGTCCAAACAGAGGCTCAGAGGAGACAGAGGTCCAAACAGAGACTCAGAGGGGACAGAGGTCCAAACAGAGACTCAGAGGGGACAGAGGTCCAAACAGATGCTCAGAGGGGCCAGAGGTCCAAACAGAAGCAAAGAGGAGACAGAGGTCCAAACAGAGACTCAGAGGGGACAGAGGTCCAAACAGATGCTCAGAGGGGCCAGAGGTCCAAACAGAAGCAAAGAGGAGACAGAGGTCCAAACAGAGACTCAGAGGGGACAGAGGTCCAAACAGAGACTCAGAGGGGACAGAGGTCCAAACAGAGACTCAGAAGGGACAGAGGTCCAAACAGAGACTCAGAGGGGACAGAGGTCCAAACAGAGGCTCAGAAGGGACAGAGGTCCAAACACTGACTCAGAGGGGCCAGAGGTCCAAACAGAAGCAAAGAGGAGACAGAGGTCCAAACAGAGACTCAGAGGGGACAGAGGTCCAAACAGAGACTCAGAGGGGACAGAGGTCCAAACAGAGACTCAGAGGGGCCAGAGGTCCAAACAGAAGCAAAGAGGAGACAGAGGTCCAAACAGAGACTCAGAAGGGACAGAGGTCCAAACAGAGACTCAGAGGGGACGTCCAAACAGAGACTCAGAGGGGACAGAGGTCCAAACAGATGCTCAGAGGGGCCAGAGGTCCAAACAGAAGCAAAGAGGAGACAGAGGTCCAAACAGAGACTCAGAGGGGACAGAGGTCCAAACAGAGACTCAGAGGGGACAGAGGTCCAAACAGAGGCTCAGAAGGGACAGAGGTCCAAACAGATGCTCAGAGGGGCCAGAGGTCCAAACAGAAGCAAAGAGGAGACAGAGGTCCAAACAGAGACTCAGAGGGGACAGAGGTCCAAACAGAGACTCAGAGGGGACAGAGGTCCAAACAAAGACTCAGAGGGGACAGAGGTCCAAACAGAAGCAAAGAGGAGACAGAGGTCCAAAGAGAGGTTCAGAGGGGACAGAAGTCCAAACAGAGGCTCAGAGGGGACAGAGGTCCAAACAGAGACTCAGAAGAGACAAAGGTCCAAAGAGAGGTTCAGAGGGGACAGAGGTCCAAACAGAGACTCAGAGGGGACAGAAGTCCAAACAGAGGCTCAGAGGGGACAGAGGTCCAAACAGAGACTCAGAGGGGACAAAGGTCCAAAGAGAGGTTCAGAGGGGACAGAGGTCCAAACAGAGACTCAGAGGGGACAGAGGTCCAAACAGAGACTCAGAAGAGACAAAGGTCCAAAGAGAGGTTCAGAGGGGACAGAGGTCCAAACAGAGACTCAGAGGGGACAAAGGTCCAAAGAGAGGTTCAGAGGGGACAGAGGTCCAAACAGAGGCTCAGACGGGACAGAGGTTCAAACAGAGGCTCAGACGGGACAGAGGTTAAAACAGAGGCTCAGAGGGGACAGAGGTCCAGACAGAAGCTCTGAGGGGATGTTTTATGATATTCTAAATCAAATTCAGGTTCGCTGAAAGATCGGCGCAGTGTTTAGAAAAAACAAACACAGACTCTTTCATAAAAATGTGTCATTTATTAAAAAGGTCTGTGACAGATAAAGGAAGCAGCAAAACAGACAAAGTTGTACAATCACCTCAGATGTACAAAAAACATACAAGTATTGATGTAGAACACACACAAACTGTTTTTCTGCTAGAATCAAAGTGTCTGTTAACCCCGCCACAAAAGAAACAGTAAAACTTAAATAACACACTCAAGGCATTGATGTGTAACCAATTATCTCACCTTGACACAAACTGGAGAGCCACTTCAGTTCAGGTACAGATAATACATCAACTTAGCCGGACGTCGGATCAGGACTCATCGGCAGACTCTGATGTTTATCTGAGTGCTTCTTCATTTTATACCCTGTGGTGTGTGTGCGCGTGCGTGCGTGTGTGTGTGTGTGTGTGTGTGCGTGTCTGTGTAATGACTTCACTCACTCTCATCTGAGCAAAGTATGTTTTTTAAAGCAAAGTGGTGCCTAGCACGGAAATGTGTTATCAGAAAGGTCTGTTGCATCTCTTACCAAGAAGGGCTACCAAGGTCATGTGTAAGAAACGAGCTTAGTTTCCCACAAATAACTGCGCCTGATAAAAACTAATTGCAAAAACTAAGTTGACAGTTTCTTATGGTCAGCTTGACACTGAACTAGAATATTTAAGTATAAAAAATTGATAAACATTAGTTAGAAAACATTAATACTAAAAACTCTTATTTCATTCCATCCTCTGGTTTTTGACTAATTTTGAAAATTTTCCATCCAGTAACTACATATGGTACTTTTCAATAAACTCCTACTCAAACCTCTGTGGTTCTGCAAACCAGATTATTAAAAAAAACTCTCATTGTGACTTGTGTTTTATGCGTTTAATATCAAAACATGTACCCAAATTACACAAAGTCCTTCCTACAAAGCAAAGCACTAAAATTAGCAAAGGAGGGACTGCATATTCTCGCTCTGTTAGTTTAGCTGCATGTAAAAACCTTTCCCTGTGCGATATATATGTAGACACTGTTCAATCAGAAACGTCAGACTTATATAACTCAATTATTTGTTTCGACTCCATGGACCCGTTCAATGCACATTTGAAAGGACCCAGTGAGACCCGCCAGGAAACGTGCAGAAATTGCCACCGTACCTCAGTTAGGCGAGTTAAAAAACTGTAATTAGTTAATCAATAAGTTGTGTTGTTCCACCTTCACACGTGTACAGCATATACATATCCAGAAAAAAAGGCACCTAGGTATTTTTAAGGACTCTTTACTGTCCCATCACTCAATACCCTGTCTCTGGTTAAAACATGGGTTAACATGACCTGTTTGTAGCATATATCACTCCTTTTATAAGCTGTCTCGCACAGTTGCATGTCATAGGTGAGATTTTTCTGTGACTCAAATTATTCACCCTGTAACCTTCAAAACAAATATCCAGACACAGTTAAAGCATGATATTCACACATTATAGGTGTTGTAGTGTCATCACATTTTTTTCATCTCAGGTTTTACTCAATGAACATCAGAAATGTTCCACACTAGTCACCACTCCCGACGGGTCTTCGTTGGCATCACCCTCCAAAAGCGTCTTGCACTTTTACATGTAACACCTGCAATTTACATGTAGTCTTGTTCGAAGCACGTGAAAGATTGGTAAGTACTTCTTCTAACTGTCTTTTTATTCATATCTTCTTGCTAGACAGAACTTAAAGTTGGATGTAAAAGGTCGACGTACTAGAATGTCACATTTGTTGAGACACCTTCTGCGTACATACGTCACCAGCAGGACTGATTCACAGGACATTTGAAGTTATCCTGTTCACTTAACACGGTTCATTTTCCTCCATAGACGTGGCAAAGACCCTCTCCGTCCTCCTTCAGGACACGTCTTGGCATCATAGAGGAGGGGTCACCCAGCAGCACCGTGGCACAGATGAACGTGGACACCACCCTCAGTTAACACCACCCCCAGGCGCGTTTCTGGGTCCCACGTCATCCTCTGCCCTACCTCTGTCCGTCCCATCAGCAGATGACAAGGACAGGACACCAAGCTGTAGAAACAACACAATGGGCCTCATGCAAGAACCGTTCGTACGCACAGGTTTGTTCTTAAATTGTGCGTACGAATGATTTAGGAGCATTTGTGGCATTCAACGTTTTCATATTCTAAGATTTTTTTTCAGATAGGAACAAAGTTTACGTGTGGTCCAGAACTGTCGTATATTTTACGAGCAGTCAGTCTGCTGTTATCCAGACATATTTTCTTCACTAATAACTTTATATTTCGTTATTCAGAAAATATTTTGAGTTTAAAAAAATCACGTACCATAATTATTTTTGACAATAGGTTATTCTGTTTGAATTAGAATTATAATTTTAAATGTAAGAATGACTAACGAAATTTTTTTAAATTAAAATCAATTTGTTATTAATGCCGTTTTCTAACACTACAATATTAATATGAAGATCTCAAACTAAAACCAACTTAAATTATGAATTAATTTAAGTTTAATTTGTCTCGGTAACGCAGACTTTTCCTTGACCTCCTCGGCTCCTCCTGTTGCAGTCATAGAGCACCGTGCTGCGGCGAGACGTTTTTTTAAGCCATTTTCAGATCAAACCATTTTTTCTTGATTTCTGATACTGTACGACCCACGGGAGACACAACATTAACAGCAGTGGTTATTTCATGCCATTCAGAGGCGTAGCCAGAATTTCATGAGGGGCGGTTCGTTTAAAATAAAGCTGGACCTTTTCAGACAAGCATGCCTCGATAGCTCAGTGAGAAGAGCATTAGCAGCGTGACGCTGCTAAAAAGGACAGATTTTCTTTTCTCGATCTCGGAGAGCAGAACTTCAATCTCTGAAGCCTATTTGCATCTCAAAACCTGTGTCTTCGTGTCTTCTGATTCTCTTCAGCACTTCAAAGAATCGGTTCACGGTTTCAGGGCATCCCCAACACGTCTGTTCAAACACTACACAACACAATTTGCTGATACAGGGACTCACACCCTATCAGCTCTGGTACAGGGACTCACACCCGCTACCAGAACACAGTTTTGCTGAAATAGGACTCCCACCTACTTCCAACTACACAGTTTTAAAACGTTTTACCTCATACACTTTTTCCTTTTTTCTAAACAGTGTGCAGTCCTTCTTTTTAATTCTGCCGAGTAACGCCAAAATGTTTTATGATATTCTAAATCAAATTCAGGTTCGCAGAAAGATCGGTGCGGTGTTTAGAAAAAACAAACCCAGACACTTTACTAAAATGATGTGTCATTTATTAAAAAGGTCTGTGACAGATAAAGGAATCAGCAAAACAGACATAGTTGTACAATCACTTCAGATGTACAAAAAACATACAAGTATTGATGTAGAACACACACAAACTGTTTTTCTGCTAGGATCAAAGTGTCTGTTAACCCCGCCACAAAAGAAACAGTAAAACTTAAGTATACACACTCAAGGCATTGATGTGTAACCAATTATCTCACCTTGACACAAACTGGAGAGCCGCTTCAGTTCAGGTACAGATAATACATCAACACAGCCGGACGTCGGATCAGGACTCAACGGCAGACTCTGATGTTTATCTGAGCGCTTCTTCATTTTATACCCTGTGGTGTGTGTGTGTGTGCGTGCGTGTGTGTGTGTGTGTACGTGTGTGTCTGTGTGATGTCTTCACTCACTCTCATCTGAGCAAAACATGTTTTCAAAGCAAAGTGGTGCCTAGCACGGAAATGTCTTATCAGAAAGGTCTGTTGCATCTCTTACCAAGAAGGGCTGCCAAGGTCATGTGTAAGAAACGAGCTTAGTTTCCCACACATAACTGTGCCTGAAAAAACTAATTGTAAAAACTAAGTTGAAAGTTTCTTATGGTCAGCTTGACACTGAACTAGAATAAGCATAAAAAATTGATAAACATTAGACATAAAACATTAATACTAAAAACTCTTATTTCAGGGGACATAGGTCCAAACAGAGGCTCAGAGGGGACAGAGGTCCAAACAGAGGCTCAGAGGGGACAGAGGTCCAAACAGCTGTTCAGAGGGGACAGAGGTCCAAACAGCTGTTCAGAGGGGACAGAGGTTCAAACAGCTGTTCAGAGGGGACAGAGGTCCAAACAGCTGTTCAGAGGGGACAGAGGTCCAAACAGCTGTTCAGAGGGGACAGAGGTTCAAACAGAGGCTCAGAGGGGACAGAGGTCCAAACAGAGACTCAGAGGGGACAGAGGTCCAAACAGAGACTCAGAGGGGACAGAGGTCCAAACAGAGGCTCAGAGGGGACAGAGGTCCAAACAGCTGTTCAGAGGGGACAGAGGTCCAAACAGAGACTCAGAGGGGACATAGGTCCAAACAGCTGTTCAGAGAGGACAGAGGTCCAAACAGATGTTCAGATAGGACAGAGCTTCTTGTGTTTTTGTTCCAAGATATATTTTCATAACAGATGAGCTCCGTCACTCTTCATTTGTAAAAGTCTTCTAAAAGCACATTTTTCATCCTTTTGCTTTTGACACAACCAGAGAGTTCATCATTTTTCTTTTATTTCTCTTTCATTGCTTTTACCAATTTTATCTTTTATTTGGATTTTACATGTACAGCATTTTATTGAGGCTGTGGTTGTTTTCATCCATCCACCCATTATCCGGCCGCTACTTCCTTTTCATGTTGTGGGGGTCACTGGTGTCTTTAACCAACAGTCACTGTGCGAGAAACGGGGGACACCTGGACCAGTCTCAGTCCATCACAGGGACACCTGGACCAGTCTCAGTCCATCACAGGGACACCTGGACCAGTCTCAGTCCATCACAGGGACACCTGGACCAGTCTCAGTCCATCACAGGGACACCTGGACCAGTCTCAGTCCATCACAGGGACACCTGGACCAGTCTCAGTCCATCACAGGGACACCTGGACCAGTCTCAGTCCATCACAGGGACACCTGGACCAGTCTCAGTCCATCACAGGGACACCTGGAGGCAATTTAGAGTCACGAATCAGTCTAACATCCAGGTTTTTGGTCTGTGGGAGGAAACTGGAGAACCCGGGGAAAATGCACAGAGAGAATGTGGGATTTGATCCGACGATCTTCTTGCTGAGAGTCAGCAGATCTACCCACTGAGCCCCATACCCAGCAGAGTTCCAACAGATGACACAAACACCTGGAAACATCTGCAGCTGAACACGGTTCTGGTGTCACATTTTGAACACGTCAAATCAGAAATATTTTATAAAGAGACATTTTCTCCCTGAGGCCTAATAGCTTCCTGAAAATGTGATACACACTCAGCACCACAGACAGCTCCTCCTCTTCTCCTTCTCCACGTCCCCTCCTCTTCTCCTCCTCCTCCTCTCCCTCCTCCACCCCGCCTCTGATTTCATCTCCATCCCTCTTTTTGTGGAGGATCTGGTTTCCACTCGGCTGCTTTTTTGGCGTTGCATCAGAGAAGAAGAACAAGAGGGAGGAGGCAGAAGAGGAGACGGGAGGTGAACAGATAACCAGTTTAGTAACCAGAACAAAGGTTGGTTGTTAACTAGCTGGTTAGCTGCAGAGCAAACATCAGTTTGTGTTTCCAGGAGGATCAGATGGAGTCTGAAGAGAATCTGCTCAACGTTCTCCTGCTGCTGATGATGGTCGGATACAACTTCACTCTGGTAGCGTTTCATCCTGATGGTTCTTTATGTTCCGGAGAGCTCATTATGTTCATTTATTATTTTCAAGCTGATCCAACACTAGTAACGTGTTTTTGGGACGTTGGTTTTATGTTGTTGAGACACTGTCTTTGTGTTGTAGGGATGGTTTTAAGATGTTAGCTCTACATTTGTTAAAAATCATCTTTGTATATTTGACTCTGTCTTTGTTTGTCTCCTTCTGTTGGGACGTTCTAGTTTTTACAACATTCACCAGTTCATGGACAATATGTTTTCATGTTTTTGGGGCTTTGTCTTTGCGTTTTGAGGACATTACATTTTCTGAGATGTTGCCTTTACATTTTGTCTTTGGGTTTAGGTGATGTTCTTTTACATTTGTGAGCATCTTTATGTTTTGGGGACTTTTTCACTATATGTTTTTTGGGATGTTGTTCGGTTCCCTCAAGACAAAGTATCAATAATAATAATAATAATAATAATAATAATAATAATAATAATAATAATAATAATAATAATAATAATAATAATAATAATAATGAATTTAATTTATAACGCACTTTTCATTAATGAAAATCTCAAAGTGCTAAGTCAAGACAGAATATCAGCTACAAAAAACTTGGAAAAAAAAACAAAAAAAACCCCACAACTTTTAAATTATTTATCATAAATAACTGAATGAAACAACTATTTAATTCATTAAATTGCAATCAATATTTTCTCACCTTGCACACAGATCACAATGATTCAGTCAATCAATCAATCAATCAATCAATCAATCAATCAATCAATCAATCAATCAATCAATCAATCAATCAATCAATCAATCAATCAGTTAATCAATCAACAGTCCTGATCATCCTGTGTATAATGCCCACTGATCTAATGAATCTTCCATCCATCACCTTTACTCGCTTCATCCTTTCTGGGTTGCTGTGCAGAAGACAAGGGACACCCTGAACAGGTCTCCAGTCCATCACAGGGACACATAGAGACAAACGAGACAAACAACCATTCACTCTCTCTCTCTCACCTAGGGACAATTTAGAGTTACCAATCAGTCCAATATGTTTATGTTTATGTTTATTACATTTGTTCATTTTTTTACAATAGAAACAATACAAGACAATCTCATAAATGATAGTGTACAAAATATGCATATGTTTGGTCTGTGGGAGGAAACTGGGGTACTCAAGGGACCCCACACGTGCACGGGGGAGCATGCGGGCTCCACCTGGGGGTGGTGGTGCCCTGGCCGGGATTTGAACTGTTGATTTTCTCACTGAGAGGAAACAGCTGTACCCACTGACCCACCGTGCCATCACCACCATAGGAATTACCATTGAGCTTTCAAAGAACATTAGCGACACGATAGACGTGAACAAGGCTTAAAAACTTACTAAATCAGCCAGAGGAAAAAACTTTTAGTTCCAGTGTACATATAGTGATAATCCAGATTATCAATTATATTACACCAGATTATGTTGAAAACAGACTGTACAAATACAATACAATCTTAACTACTCCCAGTATTAAACACAACACTGACAAAGAAAAATAATGTGAAATACAGGTGGTCCCCGACTTATGAATGAGTTCCGTTCCTACGCACCGTTCATAACACGAAGATTTGTAAGTCGGACGGAACGCGTTACACGTGATGTTCGTAAATCCGGATTTTTCAGAGTCAGAGAGTCAGAGAGTCAGAGTCAGAGTCAGAGAGTCTTTATTGTCATTTGCACCGCATGTGGTACATGTGATGAAAACGAGATTATGTACACGAGGTCCCAGTTACATCCAACAACAAATGAAAGAGAAAAACAGTAATAACATCTAGAACTTTTTGGTCGTAAGTCGGAAAATGTATGCTAACGCTGCGCTGCACACCCGTTTATCAACATGAGGTTGAACAAGCGTACATACTGGTTCATTAACATGCACAGAACTTTATTTACAAACGGTTAGCTAACACACTTTCATCTAAAAACACATACAAGTGCTGTATTTACTGTACAACAGTATTGGTAAGCGCGTTCATAAGTCAGGAACGTCGTAAGTCGAGGCCGTCGTAAGTCGGGGACCACCTGTATAGTGGTTATTCTTTCAGGTTACGGAAACGGTGGCGCAGAGGTTAGAGAAGGTGGGCCTGTCATCGGAAGGTCACCAGTTCGACTCCCTGTACTAACAACATCAAAATGTGGGTGGGAAAGATGAAGCACCCACACTGCACCCTCATCTGCCCCACTCTGGGCCCTTGAGCAAGGCCTTTAACCCCCACCATCTGCTCCCCTGGGCGCCCTATATGGTAGCTCTCTGCTCCACACAGAGAGCTGTGGTAGCTCGGTGGTCTGTGGTTGCGTCAGGAAGGACAACCGGTGTAAAAATAACTGCCAAGTCTTCGTGTGAGATAGTTCACTGTGCCGACCCCCTGAAAAAGAAAGCAGCCGAAATAAATAGTTCTTCTTTTTGCTGCTTTATTCTTCAGGGGTCGGCACAGCAGGCGAACTCTGGAAGATCTGGTTATTGTTTTATTCCTAAACCTGGGCTTGAACCTGCAGCCTCAGGATATCGAAACAGTGGCACTGACCACAGAACCACCGTACGTCAAACAGTGCTCATTCAAAATAAGATTCATTTTCTCTCTTTAATTTTCCATTTAGCCTCTCAAATGTTTTGATTTGACTGTTAAAAAAATGAGAGGACAGAAACAAAAAGTTCCGTCAGTTTATAGAACGACAAAAAATCTTCGACGTGTTAGGAGGAAGAGATGATTTATCCTAAACAAAGTGACAAAAACTCTGAGCTGTTAAAGCGTGGCTGAATGACGAGAAACAAATCAAATCAGAGAATCGTACAAAAACTGCGACTGAATAAAAAAGCTGCACATTTCCATGTTCTTCATTCTTTTTGAGTCAGTGAATAAACAAATTAATAAATTCACAGCATTTGATGCTCTGGAAAATTACAGTGTGAATTTTAACACGGCTTTAACACATTCTTAGAATTTCACACAATCAACACTTGTTTTATATTTATCTTTTCTTCTGTTCTTCATCCAAGAGAAATAAGCTTTTGTTGTAAAGAATTAAAATCAGTTCAGATAACAATCATTTTTCTCAAACGCTTTTCTGTGGCTGAAAAATCTGATAATGATTCCCTGAATAATAAATAAATAAATAAATAAATAAATAAATAAATATGCTATAATATAATACTACCTTATTCCCTACATGACAGTTATAATATAATATTATATAAATAAATATATAAATAAAATAAATAAATAAATGCTGAACGTTCAAAGGCCTTTATGTCATGAACAAATCAAATCTCATGGGTGTTTTTAGGAGAAACACAGATGTTATACGTCAGTCTGCGACTCTGTGGTTTATCATAACTGTAAACTCTTTAAAGTTAACGTACGCTGTTTTTCTCTTGGTCAGTTTCTTTTCTCTTCAAACTCTGGCAGTTTCGATTCTTTGACTCTCCGCAGTTTCTCTGTTTTCACTTTCAGCCCTCCTTCTCTTCTTACAGTCTCTTAGGATTGCTATCATCACCACTGCCTTCTTCTGCAGCTTGTCAACCAACCACAATACTGGATCTGGAAGTCCCACAGTAGCCTGTCGTTCTCCACCACCCATGGTGGTGTCTCTCACTTTGACTGTGCGACCTCCGGTCCATACTCAGCACAGATGTTCCTGTATGTTTTTCCAGCCACTTGGTTATGGTGTTCCATGTTTGCATTGCCTGCCTGCACCTTACATCCTGCTATGATGTGTTGGACTGTCTCAGGGCATCTTTGCACAGCTTGTATCTTGGGTCTTGTCTGGTACGGTAGACCCTGGTCTCTATTGCTCTTTTTCCGAGGGCCTGCTCTTGTGCTGCCATGATTAGTGCCTCTGTGCTGTCCTTCAGTCCAGCCCTCTTGGTAGTATTTGTTATCAGCTTCTTCCTCAATTTGCTGTGGTTCATGCCATGCAGGGGCTTATCTTTCCATGGTGGCTCCTCTTGTTCCTCCTCTTTCACACTGGGTTTCTGCTGCTGCTTGAGAAACTCACTCATCAGTTCATCATTGTGGGACTTTGCTCCTGTTGTACATCAGGATCTTAGTTGTTTCATCCTGTATAATGGCTTGGATGCTCACAAGTCCTCTCTCTTAGTGTATAGTCTCAGGGTATTTGGCTTCTGGCAAGATCGTTCATGTACTGGGTCAATGATAGCCTGGCCCTCGCCTTCCTGCACAGCTCCACTCAATTCTCATTTCCCTTCCTAGTCCAAAGCGAAGTGAAGGACAAGGGTGTGGTTTTAACCAGGCTAGGTCAATGAAGGTGGTGCACAGCTTTGTGTGTCTAGTCACAGCCAAATGCTACAATTTTGTCAACCAATGGCTGGTGCTTTGCCTCTCTGGTGTTGGTGCCACTTCCCTTCTGTGCCTCGTTCAGGTATTGACCCATGCGCCTATTCATCTTAGCTGCTATAAGACATGGCAGAAATGTATATGTTGTACTGAGGCTGGTGATTGGTCGGCTGGAACTGCTCTCTTCTGGGGATCTTTACTGATCAGTACTCGTGGCACATAGCTGGGTTGGTGCAGTGATTAAGTCATACAACTTTGGCATGGGAAAACCAGTTCAAGGTTCAGGGTTTGAATCCTTGGTTACATAACAAGTGGGGAAAAAAACACAACGAGTGAGAGACACAGATATTAAGGCATGCTGGCTTGGACGTAACTTAGCTCAACAAAGTTTTCACCAGACTTTGGGGCGACAGGACATAGAAAAGCTTACAATAGATTTCAGGAACAACATTAAAGATCCCTGTCCATAAGAGCAATCTTGGTTACACTAAGTGAAACACGGGTGAAAAACAAAATAATGAGGCTGGCTCGAACATCACTCAACCTCGAGCCTCACAAGGGGCACCATTAAATGTAGCCGGTATGAGTGAATGGAAAAAGAAGAGTGACACTTGCTCCTCACTTTACTAAACTTTTGTTATTTGTTTTGGGCTCATTAAAGCAGCCCTGTATTCACCCTGTAATAATCACAACTCATTCACTGAAGTAGAACTCAATGGGAATGTGAAAGACAAATCTAGAGGCCAATTCAAAACCATTTGCACAAGTGAGCATCAAATGTGACATAGACCAAGGTGATGCACTGTCCCCAGTCCTGTTCTGCATAAACCCCAACTACCTCAGCCAGGTCATTGCAAAGAGTGTCTATGGGTACTAGTTCAAAAGTGGAACAATTATAAGTCATCACAGGGTCGCCCAAGATGCAGGCTATGCAGATATATGTCCCTGAATAGTCCAAACCATCATAGCAGGATGTAAGAACCAGGCAGGCAATGCATGGAGCGCCATAACCAAATGGCTGGAAAAACATACAGGAACATCTGGAAAACAGGAATATCTGTGCAGAGTATGGACTGGATGTTCCACAGTCAAAGTGGGAGATGCCACCAAAGGTGGTGGGGAATGGAAGGGCTAAGATACTGTGGGACTTCCAGATCCAGACCAACAAATACCGGTAGGTGATGGCTAACCAACGGGACCTTGCGGTGGTCAACAAGCAAGCGAAAAAGGCAGTGGTTATAGACAGGGCTTAATTTGTAAACCGACTGATGCCGGAATGAAAATAGCAGGTGAGCTGGCATGGTGTGGGGTCTAGGGTCCTCCCCCAGAAAATTTTGAATTAAATAGATGTGATTGCCTGCATTTTGGTGTATTTTAATAATGAGTTGTTAAACATCTACATTTATCTACATTTGTAAACACTCTGCTTCTGTGAAGCATCCTCCCCCCACCTCTCCCAAGTCAAGCCCAACACTGTCCCTGCTCGTTGTTGTCAGACTCCACATGTGAAACCTCCAGGCGCCTGCCTGCATTGCCTTTGGACTCCTCCTGCCCGCACTTGGCACTAGCCCCCACCACTCTCTCAGGGGCAAAGATTTTTTTAAGCATAGAGGCAGAAATGCTTCATTTGAAGGGGCAGTGATATTAAGAAGTAGTGTTGTGTCGTCTGTTGTGTTTAAAATGAGTGTTTATGTAAATATTTCCAGTTTACATATTTAATATAAGTTTTATTCGTTCAAGTCAGTCATATTTGTTCATAACTTTATTATTAGTGAGCCTAAGAGTTACCGGATCCATGCAAACAGTTGTCGGAATGCACCACCATCTATCTATCTATCTATCTATCTATCTATCTATCTATCTATCTATCTATCTATCTATCTATCTATCTATCTATCTATCTATCTATCTATCTATCTATCTATCTATCTATCTATCTATCTATCTATCTATCTATCTATCTATCTATCTATCTATCTATCTATCTATCTATCTATCTATCTATCTATCTATCTATCTATCTATCTATCTATCTATCTATCTATCTATCTATCTATCTATCTATCTATCTATCTATCTATCTATCTATCTATCTATCTATCTATCTATCTATCTATCTATCTATCTATCTATCTATCTATCTATCTATCTATCTATCTATCTATCTATCTATCTATCTATCTATCTATCTATCTATCTATCTATCTATCTATCTATCTATCTATCTATCTATCTATCTATCTATCTATCTATCTATCTATCTATCTATCTATCTATCTATCTATCTATCTATCTATCTATCTATCTATCTATCTATCTATCTATCTATCTATCATCTATCTATCTATCTATCTATCTATCTATCTATCTATCTATCTATCTATCTATCTATCTATCTATCTATCTATCTATCTATCTATCTATCTATCTATCTATCTATCTATCTATCTATCTATCTATCTATCTATCTATCTATCTATCTATCTATCTATCTATCTATCTATCTATCTATCTATCTATATGTGTACTAATGTATATACTGTATGTATGTGTGTATATACTGTATGTATGTATGTATGTATGTATGTATGTATGTACAAAGTATGTATGTAAACATAGGCCCCATATCCTCACATTTATTTTCCAACAGGTGGGTCCTTCAACCCCTGAGGAAGGCTGGCAGGTGTACAGTTCAGCTCAGGACACTGAAGGTCGATGTGTTTGTACAGTTGTCGCTCCTCAGCAGACGGTTTGCTCCAGAGATGCTCGAACTAAACAGCTGCGACAGCTGCTGGAGAAGGTAAAAACCCTACTCCACAAGTCAAAATGACTTTTCAGTTAATTTATGAATTAAAATATTTGGTTATCTTGCTAGTTTCTAAACACATTGCATGATGTTTAAAATCAGAGTCATCTGCAGGAGACCTAAGCTTCAACTAAGGGCCTGTTGGATGAACTATGTCTTGTGTATGATTTTGAACCCCAGAGCTGAAGCTCCTTGATCCCCACCATGTGACTTTTATGAAAACATAGGTTTAAAATGTGACCTTTCAGATTACCATCAGCTCTTTCTAAAGCTTTTCTGCATATGATTGACACCATAATGAAACTTGGTTCCACTGCGATGACATATGATGTTATTATTACCTGTCGTCCAGGTGCAGAATATGAGCCAGTCAATTGAGGTTCTGGATCAGCGGACTCAGAGAGATATGCAGTTCGTGGAGAAGATGGAGGTTCAACTCAAGGGCCTTGAAAATAAATTCACACAGGTGGAAGATGGACATGAAACCAACATTGCCAGACAGTACAAGGTACCAGCAGCGTGGTGATGACATGTCCCTTACAAGCTAACTCAAGTTTCTTTTTATCTATTTCTGCAGACTTTAAAGTCCAGTACCCATAAATACCTCTAGTCAAAGTAAATGCTTTTAGTAATGTTATTGATGAAAACTTCATAAATGACGAGTTAAAGCTTGAATCATCATGAATATGAAGACAATGTTTAAAAATGTCTTACTTTTATATTTCCTTTTTCTTTATCTTGTTGTCATCCCTCAGTCTATCAAAGCAAAAATGGAGGAGTTGCGTCCTCTTATACCAGTTTTGGAGGCTTACAAAGCAGATGCTCTGCTGGTCCAACAGTTTAAAGAGGAAGCATCAAATGTTACAGAGCTGCTGGGATCTTTACAGGAACAAATGGGAGGACTGGACTTCCAGGAGCTTCACAGTCGGGTGGTGAACCTGGAGGACCGCCTGCGGGCCTGCATGCAGAGGCTCGGTGAGTAAACCAGAGATTTGACAGTTAACCATCTCTCACACACAAACCAGCCACTAGGGAGCAGAAGCCAGTGCATCTTTTGTGCTGGTAAATGGTAAGAGTTATGTCAAGAAGGGTAACTGGTGTAAAACAAATGGCCAAACCTTTCATGTAAATTTGCTCACTGTGATGACTCCCGAAGAAGTGAACAGCCGAAAGAAACACACGTGGAAGTAGCTCCAGCAGGAGCTGGTGAGTTGGGGGTGCTGAACATTCAAAGCGGTTCCCCTTTCGGCTGATCACCTTATTCCCTACACGAGGCTGAGTTGGACGATAAATCTTTGTTGGCCCGTTGATTATGACTCTGTACATCACCCTTGATTTTAAAAATTGGCACCAGCAAACTTCTCTCCCACTTCTCAGGCATTTTCTTACTCTCAAAAATGGTTTTGAATATTAAAGTTAAAAATCTCTCTGCCATCTCTCCTAAACATTAAAATAAATAAATAAAATGGTATAGTATGGTGTACATCCACTGGTATGTCATCAGTTCCAACTGCCTTGCCATTCTCTATCCTCTTCAAAGCCTTACGAACTTCACACTCACTGATCTTTCCCACTTCCTGGTCCACCAGGAATTACCTCTACTCTTCTTTCCATTTCATTATTTTCATTCATTAACACCTCAACGTCTTACTTCCATCCTCCCATCATACATCGTATTTGAACACCGTTTCTATCTTTGACAAATATAACCTGCTGCACATCCTTTCCAGCCTGATCCCTCAGTCCTACTAAATGAGACAGGTCCTTCACTCTATCTTTATTGTACAGTCTCTTGTACAATTCATGCTCATCACCAGGCTCAGTGGTTAGCACTGTTGCCTCACAGCAAGAAGGTCCTGGGTCCAATCCCCGGTTGGACCTGGGGTCTTTCTGTGTGGAGTTTGCATGTTCTTTTTGTGCTTGCATGGGTTTTCTCTGGGTACTCCGGTTTCCTCCCACAGAACAAAAACATGCATGGTAGGCTGCCTGCAGGCCCCAGGCCTCCCTTGCAAAAGAGATCTGTGATGGGATTTGCCTGGTTAAATAAAGATTAATTAATAAAATAAATATATAGATAAATAAATCATATGTCCTCTGCTTTGCCTTAGCTACCTCCCTCTTTGCCATGTGTTGCATCTCCTGATGTCTCCTCTCTTCTGTTCTCTCACTGACCTTTTTCTTCTTGGCTAACCTCTTTCTTTGAACAGCGTCCTGCACCACATTATTCCACAGCCAGGTTTCCTTTTCATCTTTTGTCCAGATGACACATCAAGTACCTTCCTACCTGTCTCTCTAATGACTGTTGCTGTAGTAGCCTTATATCAAAGCTGTAAAGTAAGTCTTGCAGTAAAAATGTTTTATCTTCTGTAATTAACAATTAATTAGAGGACCATTAATTATGGAGCGCGCCGTGCTCCTGCAGCTCGTTAGTTTATCTGGCTCAGTGAAAGAAAGAAAAAACTAATCATAATATGGTGCTGTCCAGAGTTAAAATAATAAGAATAAAAAGAAGAATGATATAAAAAAGAAGACAAAGTAATTAAAACAAATATCCATGTACGACCACCAAGAGGCTCAAGAAAATTTGACTGAATACAAGAATTTGTTAAATAAAAAAAATACAATTGTCAAAAAATTTATTTTGGGTATACTAATGGAGTAATTTTATTTATTTATTTATTTATTTATTTCCATTCAATTAACCCCATTCATTTTTATTCTTAATCACTTTGGTAAGAGTTGCTGTTTTAAATGCGCTTTATAAATAAAAGTGACTTGACTTGACATGACGAATTATTTTTTAAATTTGTCATAAAATATATATTTTGTCAATTAAAAAAACTAAAACTAAATCCACTTAAAGAGTTAAATAGTTAGTTAAATGTCATATTTTTATTTCATGTTGAGTTAGCTTTAAAATAGTGATGTTTATTGTTGAAAAAAGAAAACATTATTATGATAGTATTTTTTTTTTTAAAGTTAAAAATTTCCCATAAGGTACATAAATAGTTATAAAGTTGTACAATGACTAAGATCATCTATAATCCTATCCCAAGAGTTTAAAAATAAAAATAACACGACGTCTATGTTTTGTTCCGTCAAAGAGCTTTTAAATTTTAAATTAATGGAGAAAAGTTATTTAATAATTAATGGAGAACGAGGCATTTTGATTTCAAATCCTTGAGAACTTTCTCATCAGAGTAAAAGTCCAGTTGCTTTGCTTTGAAACTTTTGCCACATCCAGGATTATGAGAATCTCTCAGTTCTTCCACTTTGTGCTCAATATTAGTGAAACATAAATTTTGGACATCAATGCATGCTCAATAATCCAGGTAGAAAAATCTAAAAAAATGAAGTCTGGTCCTCTGGACACAAACAAACAAACAAACAAACAAACAAACAAACAAACAAACAAACAAATAAATAAATAAATAAATAAATAAATAAAATAGTAATACTAAAATAATAATATTAATAATAATAATAATAACAATAATATAATAAATAAATAAATATTAAAAATGTATAAATTAATATTATTTATTATTATTATTTTTAATAAATGAATTAATTTTATTAATTTTTATTCTGTTTGTTTTGTTTTTTGAATGTCCAGAGGACCAGAATAAACTTTTTTAGATGTGAACATCAAACTTAATTTAATTTAATCCTCCCTGCACCTGTTATATTCACGCTGTTTGCCCAAAGTTCACTTTTGTTTTTCAGCTTGTGGGAAGCTGACGGGGATTTCAGAGCCGATCACCATTAAGACTTCTGGGTCCAGATTTGGTTCATGGATGACTGACCCCGTGGCTCCATCTGGAGACAACAGAGTGAGTTTCCTCCCTGCCACCAACAACACAACAGGTTCAGACAACACATCTTCATTGTTCTGTCACAGTCGAGGGTCGTGCTGTCATTTGATCACTTGTGTTGTGTATTTTCAGTTGTTGATCTTTGTTGCTTTGTGTCAACCTCAACTCTAGTTGATACATTTCACACAAATCATTCATCCTACAGTTCATATAAGTTCTTCACCAGCAGGTCCTTGATGCTCACAGAACTTCATCACATTGTTCTGGTCCTCAGTTTGAAGCTTCTTTAGATTTATTAAAAGCCTTCTGGACTCTGGGCTGCAGTTTGGGGTTCTGTTTCACTGTACCTGACACTTTCTGCTGACATGAGTTAAATCTGGTTTATTATTCATTAGGACAGTAGTCAAATACTTTTTACTAGATTTCAAATATTTCTGTGTACTTCTAGTTTGACAGTGTTCATGTTTTACTCCATGTCTCATTGTGGACCAGACAGAAGCACCAGGGATTCAACTCTTAACTAAGATCTCTGACTGTACGACACATAACATGCGTCAGGATGTACTACATAGCATGCGTCAGGATGTACTACACATATCATGCGTCAGAATGTACTATATAGCATGCGTCAGGATGCACTATACATCGCATGCGCCAGGATGTACTACATAGCATGCGCCAGGATGTACTACATAGCATGCATCAGGATGTACTACATAGCATGCGTCAGGATGTACTTCATAGCATGCGTCAGGATGTACTACATAGCATGCATCAGGATGTACTACATAGCATGAATCAGTATGTACTACATAGCATGCGTCAGGATGTACTACATACATGCGTCAGGATGTACTACACATAGCATGCGTCAGGATGTACTACACATATCATGCGTCAGGATGTACTACACATATCATGTGTCAGGATGTACTACACATATCATGCGTCAGGATGTACTACACATATCATGCGTCAGGATGTACTACACATATCATGCGTCAAGATGTACTACACATAGCATGTGTCAGGATGTACTACATAGCATGCGTCAGGATGTACTACACATAGCATGCGTCAGGATGTACTACACATAGCATGCGTCAGGATGTACTACACATAGCATGTGTCAGGATGTACTACACATAGCATGCGTCAGGATGTACTACACATAGCATGCGTCAGGATGTACTACACATAGCATGTGTCAGGATGTACTACACATAGCATGCGTCAGGATGTACTACATAGCATGCTCAGGATGTACTACATAGCATGTGTCAGGATGTACTACACATAGCATGCGTCAGGATGTACTACATAGCATGCGTCAGGATGTACTACACATAGCATGTGTCAGGATGTACTACATAGCATGCGTGAGGATGTACTACACATAGCATGCGTCAGGATGTACTACACATAGCATGCGTCAGGATGTACTTCATAGCATGCGTGAGGATGTACTATGCATAGCATGCGTCAGGATGTACTACGCATAGCATGCGTCAGGATGTACTACATAGCATGCATCAGGATGTTACAGACCCGGCTGCAGAAACAATTCAATGGGGGGGGCATTCTATTTTTTCAAGGGGGGCATATTTTTTTCAACATTTTATTTGCTTCAAGTTGAACAGCGGCTCTGTGACCACTCCTGGAACTCGACCATTCCTTCCCTCGAACTGTAATTGGCTAGAATGTTGCCTTGGCTTCATTGATTGGTTGAATTGTATGACGGACCAACAAAGATAGGAAAAATAGAATGATGCACACTCGGAGATTAAAAACAAACAAACAAAAACTTCTCGTCGTCCAGTCTGTCAGGGGGGGCAGAGCTGACTCTGCGGGGGGGCAATGCACCTCAATGCCCGCCCATGCCGCCGGGCCTACATAGCATGTGTCAGGATGTACTACATAGTATGCGTCAGGATGTACTACACATAGCATGCGTCAGGATGTACTACATAGCATGCGTCATAGCATGTGTCAGGATGTACATAGCATGTGTCAGCGTGTACTACATAGCATGCATCAGGATGTACTACACATAGCATGCGTCAGGATGTACTACATAGCATGCGTCAGGATGTCAGGATGTACTACACATAGCATGCGTCAGGATGTCAGGATGTACTACACATAGCATGCGTCAGGATGTCAGGATGTACTACACATAGCATGCGTCAGGATGTACTAAGTAGCATGCGTCAGGATGTACTACATAGCATGCGTCAGCATGTACAACATAGCATGCATCAGGATGTGCTACACATCAGTTTCAGCTTGAAGTCTTGAAACAGATGGAAGTTAAAGAGGAAGCTCATGTTGTTCAGAACCAGAACCACAGGCAGAACCATTACCTTTCTTTTAAGACAATAGCAATAGAATCCTGCAGGTTCAAAGATGTTCTTATAGTTTTAACGACTGCACCGTTAAGGAAGATCTTATAGAAGTAAACATCTGTCTGCCTCTGTTGCAGGTTTGGTACATGGATGGTTATCACAACAATCGCTTTGTGAGGGAGTACCAGTCGATGTACGACTTCATGACAACAGATAACTTCACGTCTCATCGCCTGCCTCACCCGTGGTCCGGCACCGGTCAAGTCATTTATAACGGATCCATTTACTTCAACAAGTTCCAGAGCCACACCATCATCAAGTTTGACTTCAGCACGTCGCTCATCAGCCGCTCCCGACAGCTCGACTTCGCCGGCTACAACAACATGTACCATTACTCGTGGGGCGGCCACTCGGACATCGACCTCATGGTGGACGAAGGCGGCCTCTGGGCCGTGTACGCCACCAACCAGAACGCCGGCAACATCGTGCTCAGCAAGCTCAACCCCGACACTCTGCAGACCGTTCGCAGCTGGACCACCAACCATCCAAAACGCAGCGCCGGCGAGTCCTTCATGATCTGTGGAACTCTGTACGTCACCAACGGCTACTCGGGAGGAACCAAAGTGTACTACGCCTACTCCACCAACTCCTCCACCTACGAGTACATAGATATTCCTCTGACCAACAAGTACAGCCACCTGTCCATGCTCGACTACAACCCGAGAGACCGAGCGCTCTACGCCTGGAACAACGGCCACCAAGTCCTTTACAACGTTACACTTTATCACATAATCCAGTAAGATGGAACCATATTTCACATAACTGTGGGATATAATCTCATAAAACAGTTACTTCCTACACTATTCAACACGGTTTTGACACACGTTTCACTTGCAAGACGATTTATCAGGTAACGTCTGTATTTTCAGGGCAAAGAAAACCCAACGTAGAGATCACCTCACTGCTTTCGCGTCTTCAAAACCTCACTGACATTTAAATACACGTCGGTATCGTAAAACCGCAGTGAAAAAAGGATTCATCTTTCATTTGAGGTCTTATTGTCTTAGTGACTGTTTTTAAAGGTATTGTGACAATATGCTAAAACATAGACATCTTTAGAAAGAGGAGCTACTCAGCTTTGATTTTTTTGTACACAGATGCTTCGAATAATTAATATATAAAAGTATTTTTTAATAGTTTTAATGACGTATCTGCAGTGCATCGCAGTTTTTGGGTGGAGAAAGGAGAGGTCAAACGCCGACGCATTTTTATGACGCAATTTAATGAACGCAAATTGTAAGTAACAATGGCAGAGAATATAGAAACCGAGGAATTAAGCAATTCAAGTGAAGATTTGAGCGATTTGTCTTCAGTTTGGGAAGCCGAAGTTAGTTCGAGTGATGAACAAGAAACAGCTGGTTTTACTTTTGGTCTGCAGCCGTATTTATCTGAGCCTTACCGTTCAGGGAGCGAGGGGGACTTCGAGATTTCAGAGGTGGAAGGTTCCGAGGGTGAAGGGATGGAATCCGATCTTAGTCGTCTGGCGATGTTAGAACACCCAAATGCGACACAACGTACCGGCATTTTTCAAGTTATACAAAAAATAGGCGATCTTGAAGACAATGAAACTGCGTTCTGATAGCAGCCACAGACTGAACTTCATGTCCCAACGTCACATGACGTCGCATGCGGAAGTACCCGGATGTCCCGTGATGAAACACGGCGCCAAGTTTAAAATCACTTTGAAACAAAATTTCTTCGATTTATCATTTTGCTTGTAAAAACGAACATAGTTGAATGATACAACATATATATGTTGTGCCACTTTATGCATAGTTCCAACATCATGTCACAATACCTTTAAAATTACATTAAATTAATTTTGAATCGCCAAAAACAAAGGAAGGAGTCATTTTTACTTACGCTGGCAGCTGAATTTACCCACAGCTCCCAGTTTTAGAACAAAGCCAAGGTGGAGATGTCAGACGTTGCAGCACCAGACTGTTAATTTTAGCAGCTCTGCTCATTTTTAATAATTAAAGAGAAATTATTTGAGGATCAGTGATTTTTTATGATATTTGTGATATTTATCAAATTTACCTTCTGAAATCAGACTTTATAATAACGTTTTAATATTTGTCAGCTCTGACTTGTTAGATTTTTTTATTATACGGCCAAGGGTTGCATCGTGTCGTCCGTCGACTCCTCTCACAGATTTTAAAGGATTTTGATGAAACCAGTGGGATGTATGATCGTTACAGAAGGCTGCGCATGTTATCAGCATTTACTGTTCCCTTAAATGACATTTATCTTAAAATTAAATCAATTCGTCATCTGCGCAATAACAACAACACAGATGTCTGAATTATTTATTCCTTGGTGATAACAACTAAATAAATGTTCAAACAGCCTTCAAGCCTGCAGGGCTCCTAGATTGAACAATATTCTGCTAAAGATGTGCCATTAAGATCACATTAATTTAAACTAAATTAATGAAACACATTTGTAATCAGTGTTTTCAGTAAAATAATTCCAGTATAAAAATTGAGATGGCTCCTCAGATGGACTTTTGACGTAAAAACATGTTAGGGTTGAGTCGGTCTGAATCCAGGGAAGCTGAGCTCCTGCTCTCCTTATTGTGCATTAAACAAGAAATATACAGTATTTGTAATCACTAAAGTTTTTATCTATGACAACAATAATAATTTTAAAAAAGTGTATTTTTGTGGTGGTGGTAGTGTGGTGTGGTCCGGATCAGTCAGTATCTTACCTGCAGCAGAAAAAGTCTGAGCAGTTCTGGTTTAAAGACTGAAGGCGAAAATCTCGTGAGATAAAAATTCTGACTGAACAAGAAAAGATGCCGACCGGTCGGGACTACAACAAATTAAAAACTGAACAATAACCTTCTCCAAACGTCTCCAGTTGACCATAAAAATTCAGCTACAAAACTATAATCTGAAATACACACACACTCGTTCCATACCTAATCCTTACCAGTACATACCTAATCCTTACCAGTACATACCTAACCCTTACCAGTACATACCTAACCCTTACCAGTACATACCTAACCCTTACCAATACATACCTAACCCTTACCAGTACATACCTCATCCTTACCAGTACATACCTAAACCTTACCGGTACATACCTAATCCTTACCAGTACATACCTAACCCTTACCAGTACATACCTCATCCTTACCAGTACATACCTCATCCTTACCAGCACATACCTAACCCTTACCAGTACATACCTGATCCTTACCAGTACATACCTAACCCTTACCAGTACATACTCTTACCAGTACATACCTAACCCTTATCAATACATACCCAACCCTTACCAGTACATACCTAACCCTTACCAGTACATACCCAACCCTTACCAGTACATACCTAACCCTTACCAATACATACCCAACCCTTACCAGTACATGCCTAACCCTTACCAGTACATACCCAACACTTACCAGTACATACCTAACCCTTACCAGTACACACCCAACCCTTACCAGTACATACCCAACCCTTACCAGTACATACCTAACCTTACCAATACATACCCAACCCTTACCAGTACATACCTAACCTTACAAATACATACCTAACCCTTACCAATACATATCTAACCCTTACCAGTACATACCCAACCCTTACCAGTACATACCTACCTAACCCTTACCAGTACATACCTAACCCTTACCAATACATACCTAACCCTTACCAGTACATACCTAACCCTTACCAATACATACCCAACCCTTACCAGTACATACCTAACCCTTACCAGTACATACCCAACCCTTATAGTACATACCTAACCCTTATAATACGTACCCAACCCTTACCAGTACATACTTAACCCTTACCAGTACATACCCAACCCTTACCAGTACATACCTAACCCTTACAATACATACCCAACCCTTACCAGTACATACCCAACCCTTACCAGTACATACCCAACCCTTACCAGTACATACCTAACCCTTACCAATACATACCCAACCCTTACCAGTACATACCAAACCCTTACCAGTACATACCTAACCCTTACTAGTACATACCTCATCCTTACCAGTACATACCCAACCCTTACCAGTACATACCCAACCCTTACCAGTACATACCTAATCTTTACCAGTACATACCCAACCCTTACCAGTACATACCCAACCCTTACCAGTACATACCCAACCCTTACCAATACATACCCAACCCTTACCAGTACATACCTAACACTTACCAATACATACCTAAATGGTAAATGGTAAATGGTAAATGGAGCTTATTTATATAGCGCTTTCCAGCCCCCCTGTGAGGAGCCCCAAAGCGCTTTACAATACCAACCATCCACCCATTCATACACACATTTATACACCGGTAGTGGTAGCCTGCCTTGCAAGGCGCCATCCAGACCTACCGGGAGCAACTCCTACCGGGAGCAACATACCTAACCCTTACCAGTACTGTACATGCCTAAGTCAAGTCAAGTCAAGTCAATTTTATTTCTATAGCACAGCTTAAAACAGATAAACTGTTATGAAGGTGCTTAACCTAACCTTTACCAGTCCACACCTAACCCTTACCAGTACATGCCTAACCCTTACCAGTACATACCTAACCCTAAACCTAGCCCACTCTGAATCCACACCTTAGTCCTGACCCCTAATCCACCAACGTCACTTCTTCTTATGGGGTCAAGGCTTTGAGCCCCACAGGGACCAGTTGGTCCTCACAAGTTGAAAAAAATGGGCCTTACAAAGTAACATAATACAAACACACACACACACGGACTAGTGAGCGTCCGAGCCACTGTCAATCAGGAGGAAAGTTCCTGATAAAGAACTGATGAGTGACTCTCAGGCAGCAGCAGAAACCCAACGAGGAAGAGGAGGAAGAGAAGGAGTCATCATGGAAGCTCCTGTACCACCAGCTGATATCAATAAATCCTACCAGTGGCTTCAAAGGGCTGGACTGAAGGACTAATCATGGCTGCACAGAACAGAACCAGATCAATACAGACCAGGGTCTACCTGACCAGACCAGACTAGACCAAACCAGACCAGCCAGACCAGCCAGACCAGACCAGCCAGACCAGACCAGACCAGATCAGCCAGACCAGCCAGACCAGACCAGATCAGATCAGCCAGACCAAACCAAACCAGACCAGACCAGACCAGACCAGATCCAAGCTGCAGGCTGTGCCTCTGAGACAGTCTTGGCTCAGGGGCAGTTTGTCTGAAATGTCTCGACGTCCTTCTGAAGGTCACCGTGTCGGTCGTGGCAACGTCAGGTTCTGCAGGACGTTTGAAACAAGAAGACGTCCACACTTTTCACAGCAACAATCTCTGCTGGTGCCACGTTTAACCACTGTCAGTCTGATACTTTTACATCTGGCTGCTCTCATTTTTAACGAGTAGGCCACACCCTGATGTGCTCCTTCAGTCAATAACTGTTCGTTGTTCATGTACGTTTTAACAGCCGTCCGTCCAATGAAACTTTAGAATCTGGTGATGTTTTTATTTTGGAGTGCACAGATAAGTAAATAAATAAATTAATAAAAATGACATTAATGACAGAGTTGTCTTTTTTCTCCTGCCTCAGAAGTTCAGATTCAGCTGCCTCGGTAAACTAATTCAGCTGCCACGATTTCTGTGTCATATTTTTAATTGTTTGCTGAAGTGATTACATTTAGTTCGATGGACGTGGAAATATCAGCACGAAACAGTCCAGAGGGCCTGCCTGAACATTGTTGGGTTATCACCTGGATTATTCTATGGCCATCTCAGAGGAGATGACAGGGGAGAGGGCGGGCCCCAGAAACCATCTTATCTCCAGTAAACTGGTTGGTCCACTGTGTGAGTGTGCTACTTGTGGGACTGAGTTTGTTGTGGCTCCTCGGACTGATGAAGTCCTTTGGATGAAGGATGAAACGTCTCAAAAAAAAAAAAGCGTCCAGAGGACCTGACTGAACCCTGTTGGGTCTTCTACAGTTCTTCGTTCTCGTTTTCTTTTCAGTTAATTAATGTCTGTGGGGACCACAGATAGGTTTTTTTTTATTTTTACGGTATGTCTGTGGGCTATCCAGACAATGTTCATTCAATTTAATACACAAAATAATTCTTAGATAATCAATTATACCCTTTTTAATTCTGCCATTTTTAACTTTCGTTTTGAACGACTGGTTTATGATAATGAGCTCTCATGGCCACGCCCTTCAAAGATCTGTTTACATTAACTCCGCCCTCTGTAACAGCCAGTATCTCTAAACTGTTGTTGTTTTAAAATTAGCTCTTTTTTTAAAAAGGGTTAGTGTTAACCTTTCCTGCTCAGTCTTTCATCCGTGGTCAAAAGACACAGGGGAGATTTTCCTCCAGGGCTGAAGTCTCTGCTTCAGGGTTAACTCCCTCGCTCGCCTTGCACATAAACCACACGGTGGCTGAAGGTTAATCCTCTTGTTTTAATAATAATTCCAGCCAACAGGTGCACAAACAGACTTTCTTACAGCCGCATTTCAATTTGCCGTTCACTTTACTCCACACACACACACACACCGTCACGTCTTGCACTCCTCAACACGCTAAAGGACCCTCTAGGCTTTTGACGACCAGTGTACCTGTATACGGATATTTTAGAGCAAAAAAAAGTCCTGCTGGATGGACAGCATGTGCGCGCACATCATGCTGCAGTTTAAAGATAACATTAAAGTGTTTAACTCCATTCCTGCATGGAAGGCTTGAGCAAGCTTCAAAGCAGCTCTGCGCCGTGATGGACAGAGAGCAACAGCTACAGGACAGATGCACGTGACGTGCAGCAGGTCCTCGGATGGATGGATGGATGGATGGACGGACGGACGGACGGGTGGATGGATGGATGGAAGGATAAAGCTTGGACCTCAGTCAGTAAAGAATCCATCTGTCTGGGTTCAGGAAGGCAGGATGTTTGATGGAGCTGACGTGGAGCCAGGAGGACGCAGTGCTCTGAGCGCTGCACCTGTTACCTGCTCAGGAGTTGACAGAACTCTTCAGCGATGCAGAGGATGAAGAATTCAATGAGTTTGAATAAAAATAAACAAATAAATATTTTTTGGTGTTTATCTTGTTACATTTTAAAGAGATGAAGGTTGTTGCAGCATATGTTGCGCGCACACGTTTGGAATACCCGACAAGCGAAATTATTTAAATCCAGCGGATTTGAACATATTCAGTTATTAAAGAAAAGTTCAGCTCAGACACATCTTTGCTATAATTTTCAGCAAAAAATATGTTTTTTAAGTGTTAATCTTATTAAATTTTAAACAGATGAAGGTTTTAGCAGCCCACGCACACGAAGACCGGTCAAAGCGAACCTATCAGCTATTTGACAATTATGTTCATTTTTAAAAGAAAAGTTCAGCTCAAACACACTTTTACTATAATGTCAGCAAACAAATATAACAATTATACTTTATTTATAAAGCCATTTAAAACAACCACAGCTGCAACAAAGTGCTGTACACATGAAATCATGAAAAACAACCGTCATGTCTTTTATACTGAAGTGGGTGGAGCATCACCAGGGGTTGCTAGGTGAGGGGCTGGACTCAGGTTTGAGGTGGGTTGTGGCTGCGGTTTGTGACGTCACAAACCGCAGGATTTGAAAACGAAGTGTTTCTATCAAATAAATAAATATACTTAGAGTAAATAAACCACTGGGTGCATTTTTTTGGCCCTAGGACTGTTTTTTTATGAAGTACATACCCAAAGTTGAGTAAAAAAAACATTAAAAAGTGAATTTTGCATCTGTGGTCCCCTTTAAGACTGTTTAGTAACCAAAATAATAGATTTTGCTTGTTTGACGTAAAGAAAGTTGAAGTCTAAATAAAATGTGATGAAAATCTACTTTGAGTTTCTCAATTAATTTGATTTGTACAGTAGAGATTGGATTAAGATTATAAAGTTTGTCTGTTTTGTCTTTAGTCCCTTAGTGTTTGTGGTTTATGTTTTGTTCAGTGTTCCTGCATCAGTTCTCACCTTCAGTCTTTCTCCCCAGTTGTTCTTCAGTCCCATTCTACTTAAACCATCTCCAGTCCTCCCCCAACCCCTGCTTTCATTATATTTACAGTATACATGTTTATATGCTGTTTGTTGTGTTTCTTGAAATACGTTTATTTTATTTTATCTTCTTGTGTCTGCCTGTATCTGACTCCAACCCCTTTACAATCTTGGTGGTTTGTTTTTTGCAGTCTCCCCACAGAGTCCCCACGTTTTCTCTTTTTACAATTTCCAGAAAAAAGAAAAAAAACTCTTTTTGATTCAAACTGGATCAGGTCAACACACTGACTTCAAAAACTAACCTCACTTCAAGCTTGAGCTGTAAAAAGATCTAGATCCAGTTTCTTTCATCCATCCATCCATCCATCCATCCATCCATCCATCCATCCATCCATCCAGTAATACAATAATACAGTAATCCACGCATTCATAACATCTAGGCTTGATTACTGCAATTCACTCCTGTTTGGTATCAGTCAGACCACGACTGCAACTGGTCCAAAATGCGGCAGCCCAATTTTTAACCAGTACAGGCAAAAGAGAGCACATTACACCAGTCTTGGCCTCCCTGCACTGGTTCACCTTCAAATCCAGTTCAAAATACTCTTTTATGTCTACAAATCACTGAACAGCTCTGCTCCCCCACATCTCTCTGATTTGCTCCAGTCGTATGTCCCACCACGTTCTCTGAGGTCAGCGAACCAGGTACTTTTAATAGTTCCAGGAACTCGTCTTAAGCGCAGAGGTGACCGGGCGTTCTCTGTAGCAGGACCAAGACTCTGGAACGAGTTACCTCTGCTCGTCAGACAGGCCCCCGCCCCCACAGTTTTTAAATCCCACTTAAAAACCCACTACAATTCCCTGGCTTTCAACACCAGATGATCTGTGTTGAACCTGTACGCATCACACTGTGTTAGTCATTATGTTATTATCTGCTATTACTTTGTTTCTAGATTTTGATTTTACGTGTGCTCTGCCTGTTTGTTTCTGTTTGTACAGCACTGTCGCTGTTTAAAGTGCTTTACAAATAAAATGGTATGGTATCCATCCATCCATTATCTTTGCCCGCTTCTTTCTTTTTAGGTCGCGGGGGTAATTCAGACAAATTAAAACACCAGTTTATTTTATTTTTTTATTTATTTAGTGAAGGCAGCAGTGGATCAGTTGGTAGAGCTGCCGCCTCTCAGTGAGTAGGCTAGCCTGGCTCAAATCCCGGTAGGGGCCTTTCTGGGTGGAGTTTGCATGTTCTCTCCGTGCTGCATGGGTTTTCTCCAGGTGCTCCAGTTTCCTCCCACAGCCCAAAAACATGCATGTTAGACTGATTAGTAACTCTAAATTGTCTTTAGGTGAGAGACAGAGAGTGCATGGTTGTCTTGTCTGTCTCATAAGTCAAATCCGCGCAATTGCCACACAGACCAGTCCGGCTTTAATCCTTCCCGGGTCATTCATAAGACCACAGTTGAAGGCGGGCAGGCCCCGCTCACATAAACGTGTTCATAAATGAACCCGCAGCGCAGATCCAAAAGAGGCGTGGAGCAGAAGCTGAACTGGACCGCAACGTATTTATTGTGGGACAGACGACGGACGTTTACAAGTAGTCGTTTCGTGTCATTTTTAGTATTTCCTCAGTAATAAATCTACTGTCTCCCTCCAGTGCGCGCGCACACACAGCTGCTCCGCTGCAGAGAGAGAGAGAGAGAGAGAGAGAGAGAGAGAGAGAGAGAGGAAAAAAAGAGCAAAACTAACTTTTACAAGTTGCTGTTTCGTGTCATTTTTAATATTCCCTTGTTAATAAATCTGCTTGTTGATTAATCCTGCGGTCGCTCACTGATATCATCATATTCTGAGCGCGGATCCGCGGGTTGCATTCACAAGCGGGTCTGCCCAGCTCGGGTACGGATCTGATACTACCTCTGCTCGCGGATCAGGGGCGCATCAGAGGCGAGTAAAATTAACTCGTCTATCCGCCTTCGTGTTTTTTCTGAATGCTCGTTGGAGGACTGAACATGCATCAGGCCCGGACTGAGCAGTCTTATGAAAGGGGCAGGCAGGCCCCCGCCCCCACAGTTTTTGAATCCCACTTAAAAACCCACTACAATTCCCTGGCTTTCAACACCAGATGATCTGTGTTGAACCTGTACGCATCACACTGTGTTAGTCATTATGTTATTATCTGCTATTACTTTGTTTCTAGATTTTGATTTTACGTGTGCTCTGCCTGTTTGTTTCTGTTTGTACAGCACTGTCGCTGTTTAAAGTGCTTTACAAATAAAATGGTATGGTATCCATCCATCCATTATCTTTGCCCGCTTCTTTCTTTTTAGGTCGCGGGGGTAATTCAGACAAATTAAAACACCAGTTTATTTTATTTATTTATTTATTTATTTATTTATTTATTTAGTGAAGGCACTTTTGTGCTGGAAAGGGGACAGTGGACATTTCAAAGGACATGACAGGACTTTGTAGGACAGTTTAAAGAGAAGTCCCAAGAGCAAAGAATGGTGACCGCTCCGCCACTTTGGTTGACGTCACCAAAGCATCTGCACATCTCGTCACTGGTCCAACAGTTTCAGGCTGCTTTGACAACCTGTGCATGGAAAGCAGTGGTGTCCCAATCATAAGAATGAATCAGTATTGGGCCCACTACCAGCATTGGTACAAGTACTATACTCATTTTGAACACGTTTTTTACAAGTACTCGTAAAAAACTCACTACTGCTCTTTACAGATACAGCTTTTATGCTTAGGGATGCCATTCTTTCACTTAACCAGTAATTGGAGTCTAATGTCATACCTCGCTGAGGGATTTGAGTAGTGCATGTTTGTAGTTTTCGAGATTATTGGTTTTAAATTGTATTTGAAGCAGGACTGCCAGTAAACCTTCATATTTTTGGTGCAAGATGTTCAAGTGGGTCGTGCTTACTTACACTATGTATGGAAACAGAGATTTTATATTTTTATTTTTTGCAACACAGAGTGGTGGATCCTAATGAGCGGGGGGAGCAATTTCCTCCACCATCGGGTGCAATGGCTGAGACAGGGGGTGGCCAATGGTTGCTTTGGCCACCATTGATTAACCTGTTACTTCCCCACCAACCACCTCAGTAATTTGAGGAAAGATCTAATGCAAAATAAATTAATTAATTAAAATGAAAAAATACAAAACCTAACGTTAAATATTGCAGAATCCTGACTCAAAGGGCAGGAAGTTACTGGTCAGAAGGGCTGCCTTCGTCCTGGTGCTGGTCTGGTGCTTCAGTCACAGGCTGCTTTACTTTGAACAGTTTTACCAGCAAAGAAAGGCATGTCTACATACTTTAATAAAAAAAAGTTAAATATGCAAAAGTAGTTTTGTTATGGTAATTTAGTTGAAACTTTACAAATATTACTTTTAAAACAATATTTTAAAATTATTTAGTATTTAAAAGTAGTTAAACATTATTCTTGTGTTGCAAGAGCACAGATACCCCTTTTAAAAATTGAATTTCATGCATTTTTAAACAACATACCTGTAGTTGTAATTTTAAACCAATAATTTTGAAGAAAATCTAATAACTAAAGGGATTACTTCTTAAATAAACAAGTGATTTCCATCAGCTAAATTACTTTACAGTCTATTTTTAAACCCTGGTATTTTCGTAGAGAGGCCTTTGGAAAAATGGTTTGTAGGCTCAATCATCCAGGTAGAAAACAAAACAAAAAAAAGGCTAAATAATGTCGTCTGGATTAGTTTCTTTAAGGGAAAAACGTTCTGTCTTCCATCTGGAAGCCCATCAGTCTGTGGCCTGCCAACCAGATCTGCCACATAAGTAGCCTTCATTGCCGTGTTTCAAGCCAACCTCCTGTTGGAATCTCAGAAGCTTTTCACACATGCAAAAGGACCCATCTGTTCAAAACAATAAATCATCTTGATTAACAATCAAATGCTTTAGGCCAGATGGCCGACTTGCTACTCACAGAAACAGCCTGAGGGCAAAATGGTTCAGAAAAAGGTTTGTAGGCTCAATCTTTTTGTTGTTTGTTGTTGTAGTTCTTCATTTGTCCAACAGGTGGCAGTTTTACACTGCATATTGTTGTTGTAGTTCTACATTTGTCCAGCAGGTGGCAGTTTTATAGTGCATATTGTTCTTGTAGTTCTTCATTTGTCCGGCAGGTGGCTCTGGTAACAGCCTTACACTGCATATTGTTGTTGTAGTTCTTCCTTTGTCCAGCAGGTGGCAGCACCGCGTTGCGAACATGGGCTCGCGCTGACAGAAGGATGCTGCTTGGAGGAAACTCGGCGCTGGGACCTGACTGACCGGGACCAGCTCCGCTTATTTGGATGATGAGGAAAAATGGCTACCGGGTAGAAGGAACCAGAGGAAGCGGCGACCGCTGTTGGGTTAACGCATCGTCCGAGACATATGGATGTTCACGGAGTGCCCCGCACCGACTTAACTGAAGCGTTGGAGGTTGTCGTCAGCGTTCCCACCGAAGTATTTCGCCGCTCGCTGGTGAGTCGCTGGCGGAGACACTGTGGGGGGTTTTCTGGAGCGGCTAGCGGTTAGCACTGTATGCTAGCTGGCTAGCATATTAGCATAGACGGGTATGTGCATCACAGCGTTGACGTCTGTTTTCAATCACTGCATGGTTGAAGCAAAAAGTGTGTCAGCGTTCAGAAAGCTTCCACGAATCCAGCTCTTTTGAGATACAACGCAAACTGCTTGCCGGGATAAATAAAAAAAGGGGTTTATTTTAGGGCCATTTCTGATTCTGCGACGTTTTACTGTCAGCTGGTGTTTAGCTGTTGGAAGCTAACATTAAAGAGTGTTTATTCAAACTACGACCTGCTGCTGCTGCGTTGTGTTTTTAACTGAGTTAAGAGGCTTTGTGGAGCACACTAGGACATTGATAAGTGTGACAGACAGAGACAGTACGAGGTGTTGGCTTATTACTCAACATTATAAATAAATCACGACGGCTGGCTCAGCAGTTCTCAACATTTCAGAGGAATCCTCTGGTTTGTCTGTGCTCGGTGCATAGTATTGTGTTCCTTCATATTACTGTATTGTGGTTGCATGACAGATTGGCTGGACCTTGCAGCTCATTGCAGTCTTTCTCATCCTCCTGCTGTCTTTCCTGTGCTCCTTGGGGCTGAGCTGTTTGAATGACACAGCTAAAACATTTGCATCTTTACTGGTGGTCACAAACTCGTAATATGCACGTCCAAAACCCATGAGTCACCGTGCATTTAATGGCACACATCGACTGTGCAGTCTTAAGAGAAAATGTTTTATGTGCACACACACCACTGAAAATGACTTAAAAACTCCACACCACTTGACTTTTTTTTATGTTGCTGGACATAAAAATGAGCATTCATTTGCTCTAGATCCAAGCTGATCGTGGTATTTTGCATGAACAGTACAAGGAATGTAATGTTTGTGTCCAGTTGTAAAAGTGGAACTTAAAATTTTCTTCAACCTCTTCTGCTCCTAAATAAAATTTATAAAATGCCAGAAAATTTACTCGACTGTTAACATTAGGACAAAACCATATACGAAGGTATTCAGGGGCTTGAACTTCAGCAGCCTGCTATGCTGTAGATGACCTGCTTGTTTTTGCATCAGCTGAGGAGGAGGCGTTGCAGAGGCTGGAGGTTGTTTTCCAGCGGCTGCGGGAGCAAAACCTGGAGCTGAGTCCCAAGAAGTGCCACCTCATGTGAGCCTCGGTGAAGTTTTTGAGCCATGTCATCTTCGATAGAAATGGTGAAGCTGTGGACCATTTGAAAGTTGAGGTCATATCCAAAATGTCAACAACTGATCCGATGGAAGATGACGGATGTACACCCTCTGTACGACGGATTAAATCCCACCTGTTCGGTGTATTGTGTTTATGCTACTAGTGCTTAGTGTATTTTATTAATGTTTTCTTAGTTCATACTTCATGTCTTAGATATTATTACTTTTTTTTTCATTTTTAATACTTTTGTTGGATGTAACTGGGACCCTGTGTACACAATTTCATTCCACCACATTTACCACATGTAGTGGAATGACAAATAAAGAATCTTGAATCCTTGATGTATACAATTCATGTTTAATAAATATATTCTTTCAAGTACAGTATTAGGCAAAAATAAATTGTACCCTTGCCATTTTAACGTCTACAATTCCTGCAAAGCACTTTACAGAGCTTCACGTTCACCCATACACTCAAATATATAGTTGGTATATGATAAATAGCACTTTTATATTCTCACTAATATAACAAAAATCATATAGGCATACAGGGATATTGTCTTGCACAATAAATTCAAATAAATTCAACTTTTATACAGGTTAGTCTTATTTAATCTCGAGGACTCATTTACAAGAGAGACCTGTTTTAAACAAAGAACACGGATAACAACAGTAAACAATCACGAAAAAGCATATCCAATGAAAAGTAAATGGAAGAACTGATATATACCGGTATATTAAAAAACTTACTTGAACTTACTTGATAAAACTTTTTTTTTCTTTTCTGCTCTGGCTTATTACTTTAGTTGGTCCAGAACTACTTATTTTACTCATGAATGAGTGAAATAAGAAGGCATTTTACAAAAATAAAGTGTTAAATTTCATCCCAATGTCTAAAAAATAGCATACATTAAAAATACACCAGTTTGCTTTTTATTTTACCCAAATGCCCTCATTGAAAAGGCCACAGTCTTTATTTGACCTAAACTGCTTTAGTGACTCAGCTTTTATTACAGGTCTTTATATTTTTTACTATTTTTTTCCCCCTAGAATAATGCTGCATGTTACTATTCTGTCTCATTTTAAAGTCCAAATGTGCAAAACCACATTTGCTTGTACAGAAATTTGCATCTACCGGTAGTTGTGAGACTAACCTGTATAAATAAAGGTTGAATGAATGAATGAAAGTATGTTTAAGGGGGAAAAAAATCATTTTCAGTTGAATTTAGAGAGCAATCTCTGAAAAATGTTACAAATCAGGGAACAAGCGAACAATTTTTTAAATTTATTCTTTACTACCGTATTTTTTAGAGTACCGGTAGAGTACTCTATTAATTCCCATGGGGGAAATAAATTCTCTGGATTTTTTCCATTGCACATGTGGAGCAGAGAGTTGCTGCACCAGGAGAGAAGCTGGGGGGTTAAGGGTCTTGCTTAAGGGTCCAGAGTGGACAGAGGCAGGTGTGGGTCTAAAGTGGGCGGTTTCTTAAAGCGCTGCCCAGCTTGAACTGAATCTAATGAGCTGTCAATAAAGACAGAAAGGTCTGGACCTGGTCAGTGGTCCACAGCACAGTTTATGGAACTTCTATGCTGAACTAGAACTCACCCACATTTTGATGTAGGTCCAGGGAGTTGACCCGGTGACCTTCCGATCACAGGCCCACCTTCTCTAAACTCTGCTCCACCACTTCCCTTATTAATAGTAAATCTGATTATTGTTCTTTAAACGGGGAAAGCTCAGCTCATTCTAGTTCTGAAGCAACGGGAGCTGTGGGCATACAGTGCGGAAAGTAAGTATTTGAACACCCTGCGACTCTGCAAGTTCTCCCACTTAGAAATCATGGAGGGGTCTGAAATTTTCATCTTAGGTGCATGTCCACTGTGAGAGACATAATCTAAAAAAAAAAAAAATCCAGAAATCACAATGTATGATTTTTTAATAATTTATTTGTGTGTTACTGCTGCAAATAAGTATTTGAACACCTGTGAAAATCAATGTTAATATTTGGTACAGTAGTCTTTGTTTGCAGTTACAGAGGTCAAAGGTTTCCTGTAGTTTTCCACCAGGTGTGCACAAACTGCAGCAGCAGGATTTTGGTCCATTCCTCCACACAGACCTTCTCTAGATCAGCCAGGTTTCTGGGCTGTCGCTGAGGAACACGGAGTTTGAGCTCTCTCTAAAGATTTTCTATAGGGTTTAGGTCTGAAGACTGGCTAGGCCACTCCAGAACCATGATCTGCTTCTTACGAAGCCACTCCTTGGTTCTCCTGGCTGTGTGCTTCAGGTCATTGTCATGTTGGAAGACCCAGCCATGACCCATCTTCAACGCTCTAACTGAGGGAAGTTGTTCCCCAAAATCTCACAATACATGGCCCCAGGCATCTTCTCCTTAATACAGTGCAGTCGTCCTGTCCCATGTGCAGAAAAACACCCCCACAGCATGATGCTTCCACCCCCATGCTTCACAGTAGGGATGGTACTCATCATTCTTCGTCCTCCAAACACGGCGAGTGGAATTAAGACCAAAAAGTTCTGTTTTGGTCTCATCTGACCGCATAACTTTCTCCCATGACTCCTCTGGATCATCCAAATGGTCATGGGTAAACTTAAGACGGGCCTGGACGTGTGCTGATTTAAGCAGAGGAAACTTCCGTGCCATGCATGATTTTAAACTATGACGTCTTAGTGTATTACCCACAGTAACCTTGGAAACAGTGGTGCCAGCTCTCTTCAGGTCATTGACCAGCTCCTCCCGTGTAGTTCTGGGCTGATTCCTCGCCTTTCTTAGGATCACTGATACGCCACGAGGTGAGATCTTGCATGGAGCCCCAGTCCGAGGGAGATTGATAGTCATGTTTAGCTTCTTCCATTTTCTAATAATTGCTCCAACAGTTGATCTTTTTTCACCAAGCTGCTTAGCAATTGCCCCAAAGCCCTTTCCACTTTTGTCTCTGGTGTAGTTGGACAGCTCTTTGGTCTTAGCCATGCTAGTAGTTGGAGTCTTACTGATTGTATGAGGTGGACAGGTGTCTTTATGCAGCTAACCACCTCAAACAGGTGCTTCTAATTTATAATAATAAGTGGAGTGGAGGTGGACTTTTTAGAGGCGGACTAACAGGTCTTTGAGGACCAGAACTGTTGCTTATTGTCAGGTGTTCAAATACTTATTTGAAGCAGTAACACACAAATAAATTATTTAAAAAAAATCATACATTGTGATTTCAGGATTTTTTATTTTTAGATTATGTCTCTCACAGTGGACATGCATCTAAGATGAAAATTTCAGACCCCTCCATAGGGCTGGGCCATATCATATCGTTCACGATAATACAGGTTAAAAAAAAAGCTTGCCCGAGCATAAAAATCACATCATGAAATGCTAATTTCATGACGTAATATGTCAGGGTGCCCCGCCCCCTTAACAACCGAGCGCGTCGAACGACCAAACCGAACTGCGCACCTCCCTCCACCTGTCTGTACTGGTGTAACGCTAATTAGTTGCGAGTAATACGTGCAAGCTAAAATGCTAAAAACAAACAACGTGCGTCTCAGTTTCTCTCCATCCAGCTCTAAACTGCAGGTACAGACAGCTCAACGGTCTCTCCCTCCCACCACCACGCTCTGAGCTGCCGGTGCAGGCTGCGTCTCCCCCGCTCTAAACTGTCGGTACAAACATGCGCAGCTCAACTGTCTCTTGAGTTCCACAGTCGGTCCACGGACCGAGAGGCAGGTGATCAGAGACAGATCAGTAAAACAAAAAATGAATCGGAGAAATGAAGTGTTCCTGCAGGAACAGATGAAACACAACAGGCTTCAGGGTCAGCTGATCACCTTGTCACAAGTTCTGGAAGTTATACTTCATTTAAAGGCAACATATTTTGTTGTAGGTTTCATTTATGCTCAACAGATCTTAAGCTTCATTTTATTTCGTTGTTTTTGGAAACTGCACCTGCACTTTAGTTTTTGTGGTGGTTTTTGTTGATCTATAGTTTGTGCAGACTTTTTCAATCTAAATAACAGAAGGATCATTTTAAAAATATATATACTTGGAGACTGAATACTTTACTAAATAAAGTAATTTCAGTAAAATTACCCTTTGTTGTTTTTTAAATTTTTATATAATACTGCAAAGCAACATGTTAAGTTAATTTTGTCAAATAAATAACAGTGATTTCTTTTTTCTTTTATCGTTTTTTTGGGTTATATCACCAAATTTATCGTTATCGTCAGAATGCTCTGAAATATCACAATATAATATTTGAGCCATATCGCCCACCCCTACCCCTCCATGATTTCTAAGTGGGAGAACTTGCAAAGTCGCAGGGTGTTCAAAAACTTATTTTTCTCACAGGATGTGAACTTCTGTTTTTAAAACACGAGTTCAGGCGGGCCAGCCAACCTGAAGCTGCCTGTTCCTGTTGCCAATTTAAACTTGAACAAAACTCGTTTTTCTAATTTTTGGTTGATGAAGAGGACACAAGTGGCTCTGGAGCCACAGTTTGCAGAACTCTAGAAAAACTCAGCAGAGCAGTAAAACGCTGATTTCTGTTTACACGCTGCATCTTTTTATAGTAACATGGGGTCTAATCTAATCCACAAACCTGATTACAGTATCTGTCAATGTGATGGTCGCACTTTCAGTTTGCAGATTCCCCTCAATGCTGAGCTCTTTCTCTGTTTGTTTGTGACTTTATCCTAAAATTGAGTTGAGTTCTGCACAGAGAGCTTCACTCAAGGACAACAGAGTCACTGTGTGCTTCATTTGGAAGCTCTGATTTCATGAACTTTGTTTCCACTAACATAATTTAAAGTGAGCAAACGAGAACAAACCCGTGCTAAACTGGACAGATTAGTGTTCTGATCAGATTAAATTAATTATGCTTTGAAGTTCTGGCATTAAAAGAGAAATCTTTAAAAAAAAAACCAGACCTCTTGGACTTTAATGTTGTGATGTTCGTTTTTCACGGTTGTCCAACAATATGTAAAAATACCTTATTAAAAAGAAATACATTTAAAAAAAGTAAAGCTCACAACCTCAAAAGTCAGTTTGTTAAACCTGAAAATAAACCAAACAGTAGCTGGAAGCTCTCAGTTCTGTAGACTGGTCTGTGATGACATCACAGCCGCCATGTTGGAAGACAACCTCCAGTGGATAAACGCATGCAGGGTGATCAGTTATAACTTTTGTGCATACAGTATTTTGGCTGCTCTAGCAGGACTGACCGTTATAGATAATTTAAATCAGTCAAATGAACTTGGAAAAAATCTGGGGAGAAAACTCAAATTTAACTGGAGTTTTCCTGTAGATGTACGGTAATGTTTACTCTGGCTGTCACCATGTTACCCGGTCCTCGCTGCGATGCTGATTTCCTGCACCCACCCAGACTTTTGTACAGTATGCCTTGAAGTCTTTGCTCTTGATCAAGCTCTGATTGAAAACTGTATCAGGATACGAAGTTGATGGACGTTGGTTTGGAACGTTTGTCCTCATTTGCACATCTTTGTAGGGTTCAGAGTTATTCAATAAATTTAAAATTTGACCAATATGTTTCTTGTCAGCTGACTCAAAACATTTCCACGTATTTTACCTTTAGTGTCAAATAACTTTTTTTCCAGTTTCCAGGCCGTCTAGTAAATCTAAACTATTTCAGATTAAAGTTGTCAATCCAGGTCATTCTTCTGGTAATGCTGCATGGTGGATACACATCCTGTGCACGCATGCTTGAATATTATGAATGTGACCTGAATTTATTTTTTAGAGGACTTTGATCTGTTAATAAAGCAATCACATATGCTGCTAAACATAAAATTGTTTTCCTTTTTATTTGTTATGTCCCTTTTCTCACCTATGAACCACCACGTTCTTTTAAATTATTTTTGTTTACAGTGGAGACGTTAAAAATAGACCCTCAAAACCTGCATGAGTTTAAGATAATGGAGTTTCCGTAGCCTTGGGTCTTCTTCTCTTCTGCTTCCAGTGTTATAGGCATTTTAAAGTAAAACTTTTATTTTAAGATGAGTTAGTTTTACTCTGTGGAGCTCAATTGCTCAAACAAGGGTTTCTGCAACCTACCGGTATATACATACATTATTCTGAATATTATAATCATAAACCTTTTTTTAACCCAAAAAGAGATGGATGATTTTTCACTCTGTATCAGGGATTTCAACATTTATACCAGTTGATTCTATTGAATAATTTATTAATAGACATTGGCAGGGTTTTGTGATTAGCATCATTAAAGTAATGCAGTGAGCCCTCACTGACATGTATTTGTGTTATACAGGTAGTCCTCGGGTTACGACGGTCTCGAGTTACGACGTTTCACGGTTACGGCGCATATCCTATAATTTGTTTTTTTTTTTCTTGAAAAGCAGAGTTACGCAGTTTCCGGTTTCACGTCGTAAACGTAGCGGCGAAGGAATACTGCACTGTACTCTCTAAAAAGCTAAGTCTGGTCCTCTGGACATTCAAAAAACAAAACTGTACTGTGAACGCGGTTTTACGTTGTAAATGAATAGAGAATACGGAGGATGGACCGAGGTGGACGGTGTCACCAGCATCCAAGTAGGCTATTAACTGTTTTTCCATTCATTATGGCTCCAAATGTATGTGTTTTTTGATAATTATGTAGGGTACTGTACTGTGTTAAGGGCGAGGCATAGCTCCGCGCTAGCGCGAGCGCGAGGCCACGCGGCGCCACGCTGTGCGAGCTGTGCTTGCGCAAGCCTTTGAACGCTCGCGCAAACGCGCCAAGCTCAAATTTTACGACCGCTCACGCGCGCGCGGTGTCTCACAATAAACTGCCCTGGTGGCGGACTGTTTTGTGTGACACACAAATGAATTAAATTCCTCTTCTTCATCGCTGATCTGGACTTTTCTTTTGTTTTTTTGCCAAAAGTCAAGTGATCGCTTGAAGCGGTCACCATTCACTTCCTCCTCCGATGAGGAGGAATGAATGAACTTGTTCTCAGACCCGACCTGTCAATCAAATCAGTAGGCTGTCAGCAAATGACCAATCAGCGACCTCAATTTGTCCCCGTAGCTAAACGCTCCGCCCTGCTTCTGCTCAAATGACATCAAGTATTTGGAGCGAAAACGTTGGAGCCACACGCTGCTTCACGCTGTGCTCTGCTGTGAACACCCCACGCGCAGCACAGGCGCGTGGCGCGGCGCTCGGTCCAACGCGGAGCTTTGCCTCGCCCTTTAGGATAGGCTAAGTGCTTAGTAATACAGTACTGTACATGTATATGATGCAGTATGTATGTATATTCTGACATGTCGAAATTCGGTTTACGACGCAGCGTAGGAACGGATCTCCATCATAAGTCGAGGACTACCTGTACAGTACTGTACATGTATATGCAGTATGTACGTTTATTCCGACTTAATTCAAAATTCGGTTTACAGCGCTGCGTAGGAACGGATCTCCGTCGTAAGTCAAGGACTACCAGTATTTGTAATCCAAATCGTTGTAACTCAGAGCTTAGGCTTGAACTTAGCAGTCATTTTAAAAGCCATTAGTGTATAATGTACAGTATTATACAGTATACTGTATAAATCAAAATGTTCCCCAGATGATGTGATTTTTTTTCTTTAATTTTGTCCGGATGATACTTTTTATTGTAATTCTACTTCTTTCTTGTTCTTCTTCATTCGGCTGTCCCCTCTTCAGCGGTCTGACAGAGCCAATCCTTGATGCAGTCCCACCTCCACCATGAAGCTATCTGTCACCTACATCACATCTCACCCCTGTCCTGCGGTTCTCATGTCCTGCTTTCTTCATACATGTCCTGTACCAGTCTATGTCCAGATGTCCTCATACATGTCCTGTTGTCCTCATACATGTCCTGTACTAGTCTAACATACTTTTCTGCAACTCCAGATTTCCTCATGCAATAACACACCTCCTCCCTCGGCACCTTGTCATGTGCTTTTTCTAAATCCACAAAGACACAATGGAGTTCTTTCTGACCTTCTCTGTACTTCTCCATCAGCATCTTCAAAGCAAAGGTGACACATGTGGTGCTATTTCTTGGCATGAAACCATACTGCTTCTCACAGTCCATTCTTGTCTCAGTCTTGCTTCCACAACTCTCTCCCAGATCTTTGTGTGGCTCATCAATTTGATTCCCCTGTAGTTGCTACAACTCTGTACATCACCCTTGTTCTTAAACATGGGCACCAGCACACTTCTTCTCCATTCCTCAGGCATTTTCTCACCCTCAAATATTTAATTGAATATGTGACTCAAAAACCTCACTGCCATCTCTCCAAGACATTTCCAAACCTCCACTGGTATGTCATCAGGTCTTACTGCCTTCCCCTTCTTTATTCTTTTCAGAGTTTTTTGGACTTCACCCTCACTAATCTTTCCCACTTCCTGGTCCACAGTTTCTATGACCTCTACTTTTCTTTCTCTTTCATTCTCTTCATTCATCATTAGCTCCTCAAAGTAATCCTTCCATCTTCCTGTCACACTCTCCTCACTTGTTAGAACATTACCATTCCTATCTTTAATAAGCCTAACCTGCTGCACATCCTTTCCAGCCTGATCCCTGTGTCTTGCTAATTGGTACAAGTCCTTCTCGCCCTCTTTAGTGTCCAATCTCCCATATAACTCATCGTACGCCCTCTGCTTTGCCTTGGCTACTTCCCTCTTTGCTCTATGTCTCATCTCCTTATATTCTTGTCTCTTCTCTTCAGTCCTCTCACTGTCATATTTCTTCTTGGCTAACCTCTTTCTTTGAACAGTTTCCTGCACTTTACTATTCCACCACCAGGTTTCCTTATCATCCATTCTCTGTCCAGATGACACACCAAGTACCTTCCTACCTGTCTCTCTAGTTATTTTGGTTAAACCCAGTCATTTTAAATGTTAAAAGGTTAAAAGGTCTTGATCCTAAAAAATCTGCAGGTCCAGATGAACTTCCACCTTATTTCTTAAGGCTGGCTGCTCATATCATTTCAGTCCCTGTGACCCACATCTTTAATCTGTCCATAAGCCAAAACTCCATTCCGGATGCTTGGAAAACAATCTTTGTTCTTCCTTTGCTGAAGGGAGGTGACCCCACCGCACTGAACAACTATCGACCAATCTCTAAACTGCATTTAAGCCAAGGTTCTAGAGAAACTGATAAATTCTCAAATTAAAAATTATCTGGACTCATTTAGCATCTTACCTCTTCATCAATCTGGTTTCAGGAAACAACACATCACAACGACTGCTTCAATGAAGGTTCTTAATGACGTTGTTGAAGCTTTGGATGCTAAGGATTATTGTGCTGCACTTTTCTTAGACCTGTCTAAAGCTTTTGACACTGTGGATCATAACATCTTGTGTCATAAGCTCTCAGAAATCGGTTCCTCCGATGTCACCATTGGTTGGTTTTCTAACTATCTTTCCGATCGGAGGCAATGTGTTCAACATAATGGTACTTCTTCCAGTTATTTAACATTCAACAATGGTGTACCACAAGGCTCAGTCTTAGGACCAACCATCTTTACAATCTACATAGGTAATGTAGGTCAGAGCATCTCTGATGCATCCTTACATTTCTATGTTGATGACACAGTTGTTTATTGTCGAGCTAAAACAGTTGCTAAGGCTTTCCAGCTTTTGCAATCCGCTTTTGACATCATCCAGTCAGATTTGTTCCGTCTCAAACTTGTCCTGAATGCTGATAAAACCAAAGGGA
>JBBPBX010003983.1:61591-74305 GCA_038048925.1 Garcialebias charrua
ATCAAGGTCCAGTTTCAATCAATACAACAACTCTGTTGAGATGCCTGACATCTACAGTATTCTTGTTTGTAGGTTCCTCAGCAAGAGTTTCATCTGTCTCATTTGACACATTCTCTTGCATTTTCCACATCAAAATCAAAGATTATGGAAACTTTTTAACTAATTTTTCTTGGCTTCAAAGTTGACCAACTGTTAAATAAACTACTTAAAGTATATGCTCAGTTTTAAAGTAAAATAAGAAACAATAAAAGTATTTTATTTTCAAAATATCATCTTGGTGACCAGTTAAGCACTTTGAGATTTGTATTAATGAAAAGTGCGGTATAAATTGAATTTATTATTATTATTATTATTATTATTATTAAGATGGTAACCAGGGCCATACTTGGGTATTAATTTGTGCAGCTTTCAAAAGATCTGAAAAACTCAGATTTATTAATAGAAGTAACTTCTGATATTTAGCACTGTTTTGTCTTCATGAGTTCATAATTTTCTAGCATTAATCACATTTATGGATACACTCAGTGGAGTTTCACAGGTATTGGGCTAAAATCGGGCATGACGAAAGCTGACAGTCATTCCCAACATGTGCTCCAAGGGTTAACAGATCACGCAAGCAGTATTGCGCCATCTCATGAGAGATGAGGTGAGGAGATGTTCTCCCTGATGTTTGACCGCAACAGCTATAACTCTGTTATTTCTCATAATAATATGATCCTAGTTTAAAACTTTGACATGAAAAACAGCATGTGCATTCTTTTAAGAATGATTCAGACAGGAGTTTACTGGGAAACCATTTGACAGGAGAAATTAATAACAAGCTGGGCAAAGACATCAGTTTTAATGGGGCATCTTGTATCCAAGCCTGTTGGAAGATCACCACATCACTACTTGCACCCACTTTAAATGTTATCAGCCGTTAAATGGCAGTTATCATCCCCAGACTTTCCCTCCTGTACCTCCTAGTACATTTAAAGGTAAGTTCTTATTGCTGCTAATAGGATCAGGGTTAGGTCAAGAGTCAATGATCTGGGGGTTATCTATGGAGATAATACGATTCCATAACGGGCGTGAACAAATACAGATCTCGCGAGAGCAAATACATGCCTCGAGGGAGCAAATTACTCTCGTGCGAGCGCAAATCAGCCCTGCGCGCGTAAAGCCTAGGATATAGTTGACGCGTCGCATAGGGCGCGCGGCCAAAGTGACGCAATCGCGAAGTCCCCGCCCCCGCGCTTTGGCCAGCGCGTTGGTTTCGCGCGTGGTCGTGCACCTCCTAGATTTTGAAGCTCCGCAAGCCTAGCGCGCGCGCCAAATTGATTGACAGGTCGGGTGTGGACCTCACCGACAGTCTTCACGCCAGATTCTGCAGCTGTCTGCGCCGCTGTGGTCGTGGAAACGGCGTCGCGACGCATGGAGGAATGTTTTGTGACACAAAATGTTAAAATTCTCCTTCATTCCTGATCTGGAGTCGGACTTTTCTTTTGTTTTTTCGCCAAAAGTCACGTGATCGCTTTCTCCTCCGCTGACTCCATGCATTGAAAGCCGCAAATAAAGACAACAGTTCAGCACGCGAGCAGAAAGCTATTTGTTTTTGTTGTGTGATTTCAAACAGTTCTTCTTCTACGGTAGATTTCTTCTTCTACACCCTTTCTTGCAACATATGCACAGGTTTTAGAGGGTACTGCCACCTGCTGGTCCGTAAAAGAACAGCACTTTGCCAAGCGCTGCCGTGCCACACTATAAACGCATGCACAGTGCGCGCGCAGCACGCGCGCTCCAGCTTGCGGACCAAAGCGCGACTATATCCGAGGCTTATGGGGATGAGCGCGAGCGTAGAAAAGAGATCCGAGCGCGCGCACGTGCGCTCGGAGGACAACTACATGCTCTCGCGTGCAAAATGTATCTACTGACAGACTCTCCCTCTCGCTCACGGTTCAGACTTTTGGCAGCCAGTGGGAGGATCCAGACCACGACACATGATTGGCTGCAGTCTTCCTGTCCTCTGTGATTGGGTGTAACACTTCCTGAACCTGAAAATGTAAAATACTGTAAATAGATACCTCTGGACTATTGAGAATGAACTTTCTTGTTAAATAAATAGATTTATCTAAATATACTTCAAGTACATTGTTATAAAATATATTTTGTTGCACTTTATGAAGTACTATTTTTTGCTAAATATAAAATACATTTCAATCAAATATATTTCTAAAAGGAATCTTCATATAAACTTTTTAACTGCACGTTTCATTCAACCTTTATTTATGCATCTCATTGAGCCTCGAGGACTCATTTACAAGAGAGACCTGGCTACAAACAAAGAATGATGACAACAGTGACAACAATAGACAGTTATGAAAGAGGCATACAGATTTTTTTTAACAAATTAAAATAAGATGGCAAAAACAGCTAGATTATAAGGTGAATGTGGAAAAGTAAAAACAGGAACTTTAGAACAATATGTGTGATCACTGGTCAGTGGAAGTTCTGCTGGACTTCTCATTTGGTTCTGGGCGATGAACACAAATGGTTGGAACCTCCTTCAGTCTCACACGGCCTGACTGTGTCTTTGTGAAGTGCCCTCTCACAAAATGTGCCTGTAGAGTGATACTAGTTTATTTCCTTGCACATTTCTTTCACAGATAAACATTTTGAGCCCTGATTAAACATAGTTGAACACAAGATACTGTATTTATGTTGAGCCATTTTATGAAAAGTTAAAAAATCATGTACGTAACAAATCTGTCATTAAATAATACAAATACATGTGTGTTGTTATACTGTACAGTATAACATACACTGTGTGTATGTTATACTGTACAGTATATACATGATACACACACACATTGTATTAATATACCGGTACATAATATTTGAACACTGCAACATTGTCAGATTAGAACTATCAGTTTGTTTTGATTTTAGGTCCCCTGTTACTCTCATGTGAATAAAGCAGTGGGATAATGTCTGTACAGAAAATATTCTATAACACAAGTTCATCTTTTGGGTATTACTACTGTTCTGGAAGTTGGAAATGTCTTAATAATTTAGTTTGAAAATGAAGAAAAAAGAAAACTTCCACAGTTTTGATCTATCTGTATTTTATTTTGAAGGAGAATTTTGAGTTGGCAGTGCATTGTGGGGTAGCAGCAGTTATAGTTATATATTATATATACTGTACTGTAGTTATATATTGAAGCTCTTGGCCCTGACCTCTCTGGATGGTTTTCAGAATCTGTTGGAATCCTGGCAAAACCAATGCAGATATGTTCCTGTCTTTGATATTTTTTTGTACATCTACCTTGTAATGTTTTTGCAACTTTTTCTTTCCTTTTGTTTATTGTAATATATTTGTATCATTGATGTTCATCATTCTTTAGTTTGTAGCAGGTCGCTTTCGTAAATGAGCCCTCGAAGCTCAATAAGATTTACCTGACTAAATAAAGGTTGAATGAATGAATAGTTAGGAAAACGTTTTTGCAGAGAGAAAGCCTGTCTGTTAATGTATAAATTTCACCTCTTGAGTCATCAATCTTTTCTTTCACCTCCAAAAGCAATGGCTGTAAGTTCGCCATCTTATTTTAATTTGTTAAAAAAATCTGTATGCCTCTTTTAACTGTCTATTGTTGTCACTGTTGTCATCATTCTTTGTTTGTAGCCAGGTCTCTCTTGTAAATGAGTCCTCGAGGCTCAATGAGATGCATAAATAAAGGTTGAATGAAACGTGCAGTTAAAAAGTTTATATGAAGATTCCTTTTAGAAATATATTTGATTGAAATGTATTTTATATTTAGCAAAAAATAGTACTTCATAAAGTGCAACAAAATATATTTTATAACAATGTACTTGAAGTATATTTAGATAAATCTATTTATTTAACAAGAAAGTTCATTCTCAATAGTCCAGAGGTATCTATTTACAGTATTTTACATTTTCAGGTTCAGGAAGTGTTACACCCAATCACAGAGGACAGGAAGACTGCAGCCAATCATGTGTCGTGGTCTGGATCCTCCCACTGGCTGCCAAAAGTCTGAACCGTGAGCGAGAGGGAGAGTCTGTCAGTAGATACATTTTGCACGCGAGAGCATGTAGTTGTCCTCCGAGCGCACGTGCGCGCGCTTGGATCTCTTTTCTACGCTCGCGCTCATCCCCATTATGCGCGCAGGGCTGATTTGCGCTCGCACAAGAGTAATTTGCTCCCTCGAGTCATGTATTTGCTCTCGTGAGATCTGTATTTGTCCACGCCCGTTATGGAATCGTTTTATCTCCATAGTTATCATTGGATCTGAGTTAGGTTAGGGTCAGGGTTACTGTAGGTTATAGGCTCAAGTATCGGGGGGTTAAGTTTAGGGTCACTGATCTGGGTCAAGCATAAGGATAGGTTTAGGAAAAGGGTTAAATAAAGCTAACAAAAAAACTTTCCAGTTTTACACACAGGTGAAGATACATCTTATCAACGATAACAACGTACCTTTAAACCTACTAGGAGGTAGGAGGGACACTCTGAATGCAACCTATGGGGATGATAATGACTAATAATGGCCATTTAATGGGCTGATAACATTGGAAGTTGTTACTACTCCTGCTTAAGTTGCATAAATAGCCATATACTAAACATTTAAAATTATAGCCTGCTCAAAAAGGTTTCAGTGGCCTGATCAGCTCCTCGTTCACATTCTGTTTTGTCACGATGAGCGTGTGTTTTATGAATGACCGTATTCNACGGTGCGAAGTTTAAAATCAATCTTAAATCAAAATTAAATATATTTATAAGTTTGTTTGCAAAAACGAACATAGTTGAATGATAAAAGATATTTATGTTGGGCAATTTTATGCATAGTTACAAAATCATGTCACACCACCTTTAATCTGCACAAACATTTTTAATCAGGGCTCAAAATGTTTATCTGTGAAAGAAATGTGCAAGGAAATAAACTAGTATCACTCTACAGGCACATTTTGTGAGAGGGCACTTCACAAAGACACAGTCAGGCCGTGTGAGACTGAAGGAGGTTCCAACCTGTATAAATAAAGGTTGAATGAATGAAACCATTTGTTTTCATCGCCCAGAACCAAATGAGAAGTCCAGCAGAACTTCCACTGACCAGTGATCACACACATTGTTCTAAAGTTCCTGTTTTTACTTTTCTACATTCACCTTATAATCTAGCTGTTTTTGCCATCTTATTTTAATTTGTTAAAAAAAATCTGTATGCCTCTTTCATAACTGTCTATTGTTGTCACTGTTGTCATCATTCTTTGTTTGTAGCCAGGTCTCTCTTGTAAATGAGTCCTCGAGGCTCAATGAGATGCATAAATAAAGGTTGAATGAAACGTGCAGTTAAAAAGTTTATATGAAGATTCCTTTTAGAAATATATTTGATTGAAATGTATTTTATATTTAGCAAAAAATAGTACTTCATAAAGTGCAACAAAATATATTTTATAACAATGTACTTGAAGTATATTTAGATAAATCTATTTATTTAACAAGAAAGTTCATTCTCAATAGTCCAGAGGTATCTATTTACAGTATTTTACATTTTCAGGTTCAGGAAGTGTTACACCCAATCACAGAGGACAGGAAGACTGCAGCCAATCATGTGTCGTGGTCTGGATCCTCCCACTGGCTGCCAAAAGTCTGAACCGTGAGCGAGAGGGAGAGTCTGTCAGTAGATACATTTTGCACGCGAGAGCATGTAGTTGTCCTCCGAGCGCACGTGCGCGCGCTCGGATCTCTTTTCTACGCTCGCGCTCATCCCCATTACGCGCGCGGGGCTGATTTGCGCTCGCACGAGAGTAATTTGCTCCCTCCAGGCATGTATTTGCTCTCGCGAGATCAGTGTTTGTTCTCGCGAGATCTGTCTTTATTCTGACGCCATATTGCTTTCACATTTGCTCCTCTGTCCATGAGAGGAGCCAGCCGGGTGTCTTCTCCCGGCTCCGCATTCTTTCGTGGTGCTGACTCACCCCCAATTTACACTACATGCGTTCCGGCTCCACTCCGCTCCGGTCCGACCTCTGCAGCAAATACGCACCCATTATAATCAATAGCTGTGTTTCCATCCATTTTCATTTCGTATTTTGAGCTACCTCGCAAATATGTAAATACAAATTAATGCAGATCAGAAGTGTTTCCATCTACTGGCTTGAAGCGCTTCTACCAAGCCGCGCACAGCGTCATTACGTCAGACGTCAGCGTCATTACGTCAGACGTCAGCACTGCGCATGTCTACAGTAAACAGGAAGTAGCGGTTGAAAACTGAACCCGGCCACACATCTCGTCAAAATCGAGAGAATATTTCAGGTACGTGTTGCTATCGGGCGAGTTGTATTTATTCTGTCATGCCAACTAGTTTTAGCGATGTTACATGTTGTCCGGAGCGGAAACAGCTGAACGTCACGTGACGTGAATTTTCGCTACGTCAGAAATGAGTCGGAAAATGTGTTTCCATTTGTCGTTTAGCGCATCTCAAATCCCAAAAACCACCTCAAGCGAGCGTAAAAACTTTTTAGCGTAATTCAGGAAGTAACCTCGCAATTTGCCGTTTCCATTAAGCTTTTCTGCTGCGCTATTTCAAATTGCGCAGCTAGAAACCTTGATGGAAACACGGCTATAGAGAGCGTTTACACTGGCTCCGCACGGCGGCGGCGAGCGGCGGCGAGCGGACCGCAGTCCGTCAAAATTAGATCCGATCCTATTTCTGCCGGACACCGGAGCTGTGCCGGAGTTAACTTTTAAAGATTACGTCGCACCAACAGGAAAAGGAACGAGCACAACATCCGTATTTACAAAATAAAATCACTACGGGCGGACTAATCCTAGCTCTATACAGATTTATTTGTACAAAAATGCTGTCAAACTATCATTTATGACTACGCCTACAAACACAATACAAGAAATAAAAAAATTAAAAAAATTATTTTATTCTGAAATGTAATAAATCACGTCCTGTCGCTCAAACCATGTCCTGTCGCTCATTTACGAGAAGATCAAGGCAAATGTCCTGAAAATATCTCAATGCAAAAAACAATCAAACAGCGAGGCAGTCTCTACTGTTGTTCTCCTTCTTCCACCGAATGAATTGTTTTGTTCTGACTTTATTATTTATCACTTGATTTCTCGCGCGATCTTGCAATTCCCGCGCATGCGTCTCGGAGCGGCGCATCCAGGCGGACCGGAGCGGAGCGGAGGTAGTGTAAATTGGACTTGAAACGCTCAGCTGCGACCTGCGGAGCGGAGCCGGAACGCATGTAGTGTAAATTGGGGGTCAGGCTCGGCTCCGTATCCAGCCTCGGCTCCGTATCCAGCCTCGGCTCCGTATCCAGCACGCGCGCTCAGAGCTCCTCTGCGGCTGCCTTTTTAATTCTGTACTCCCGACCTGGCTGTCAGGTCACGGGGAGAGAATAAAAAGTGGGTGCACGCTCAGAATATGACATCAGTGAGTGACCGCGGGATTAATCAACATGCAGATTTATTAACAAGGGAATATTAAATATGTTTCGCTTTTTTTTCCCCTCTGAGCAGCGGAGGAAGGTGGTGCTGCTGTGCTGATCAGCAGACAGTTGTACAATTATTACTGAGGAAATATTAAAATGACACAACACGACTACTTGTAAAAGTCTGACGTTTGTCCCACACATCGTTTTTATTAGTTGTATTCTCTGGTCAGAAGTTGATGCATGCTTGTTATAACTCCGCCTATAACTCCAAGGCGGAAACTTCAGTGATGTCAATGCCCATATATGGAGAGGGGCAGATTTTCCCGGAGCTGCATGCTAAAATCTGCTATAAATCATGAAATAACACATTTAGCTTTATTTCTCTACAATATAAATAAACGCTCCTGTTTTATTTTTAAATAAACTAATAAATATTAATGGCGATGCAATTTGAAAACATGGTGGGTGTTGTCCTTTAAGAATCTGTTGGAATCCTGGCAAAAACCAATGCAGATTTGTTTCTGTTTTTGATTTTCTACATTTGCCTTATAATTTGTCTGTTTTGCTACTTTGACATCTTTGTTTTAACTTGTTAAAAAAATCTGCATGCCTCTCTCATGTTTGTCTATTGTTGATTGTTCAAGGAAAATCTACTGTTGCTGTTGTCATTCTTTGTTTGTAGCCACGTCTCTCTGGTAAATGAGTCCTCGAGGCTCAATGGGATTAACCTTCCTAAATAAAGGTTGAATTAATTAATTTTGAAGCTCTTTCTTACCACACAGAGCCTTTAACAGCTCCGCTCTGAATTTCTCACAACATTCTTCCTTCTTCAGCTTCCACCATTTGGTCTTCTCTGATTTTACTCTTTTTCACAACAGTCAATCTACACTCAACCATCTGATGCTGTCTGGCCACGCTCTCCCCTGCCACAACCTTACAGTTGAGTTGACTACAGCCATTTCTATTATTTTGGCAAAATCCACCACCATCTGTCCTTCCTGGTTTCTTTCCTTGACACCAAACCTACCCATCACTTCCTCATCCCCTCTGTTTCCTTCACCAACATGTCCATTCAGGTCTGCTCCAATCACCACTCTTTCCTCCTTGGGAATACTCTCTATCACTTCATCCAGATCTTTCCAAAAGTTATCATTGTCCTCTACGTCACATCTGTGGAGCATAACCACTGACAACATTTAGCGTCAGACCTTTTACTTCTACCTTCAGACACATGACCCTATCTGACACTCTCTTCACCTCTACTACATTCTTTGCCAGCTCCTCCTTCAGGACCACCCCGACTCATTTCCTCTTTCTATCCACACCATGGTAAAACAGTTTGAATCCTGCTCCAATGCTGCGAGCCTTGCTACCCTTCCACTTGGTCTCTTGGACACATAAAACATCTACATTCCTTCTCTTCATCATATCAGCCAGCTCTCTACCTTTGCCTGTCATTGGGCCTCATGCAAGAACCGTTCGTACGCACAGATTTGTTCTTAAATTGTGCGTACGAGTGATTTAGGAGCATTTGTGGCATTCAACAATGTTTTCGTATTCTAAGATTTTTTTCAGATACGAACAAAATTTACGTGTGGTCCAGACCTGTCGTATATTTTACGAGCAGTCAGTCTGCTGTTATCCAGATGGATTTTCTTCACTAATAACTTTATATTTCATTAGTTTGAAGATATTTTGAGTTGAAAATAAATCACAATCTATAATTATGTTGAAAAGAGGCTGTTCTGTTTGAATTAGAATTATAATATTAAATGCGACCCGACCCCGGATAAGCGGAAGAAAATGGATGGATGGATGGATATTAAATGCAACGACACAAATTGGTTAAATTAAAATAAAGCGGCTATTAATTTTGTTGTATAGCACTACAATATTAATATGAAGTTAATTGAAGTTTCGAGACATTTTAAAATGCTTTTGTTCAAAAACACATCCGACACTTGCATGGGGGGGGGGTAGCGGTGCGCGACAGCTCTTCTGAATAAGTGAAACTATAATGTAACACAGTTGTTTACACTAAAATTAAAAATATTTGACCAAAGAAAAACCAGAGCAGGGCTGGAGAGATAAATACGATTTTTATTTCTGTGACTGTACAACCCACGGGAGACATGACATTACAGCACATTTCATTCCTCGGCTTTAAAGCAGATTCACAGCTGACGCTGCTAAAAATTACAGATTTATTTATTTATTTAGTTAGTTAGTTATTTACTCTGAGAGCAGAACTTCAATCTCCGCACCCGTAAAGTTCTTCTTTTTACTTTTCGCTGTCATTTTTATGAACGGACACTTCCTGCTCTCTGAGGCAGGAAACATAGCCCTATATGGTGTTTTGAGGGGTGGGAATTATGTAAATAACCTCTCCGCGTGCACGAGCAGGTAGATAGAACAGGTGCAATTCATCATATTTACGCAGCTCATTTACACACTTTTCCTGAGGATAGAAGAGTTTGTTGAATCTGACGTGGCATGTTCGTACGAACGCTTCGTATGAACAAAAGTAAGAGAAATTTAGGATAAAAATACGAACATGTTCTTGCATGAGGCCCATTGTCCCCACATTTAGAGTTGCAACCCTCAGTCCTACATTCTTCACTTTCCTCTTCTCCCTCTGTCTCCTGACACGTTTCCCTCCTCGGCGTCTTCGACTAACAGTAGCACAATTTCCGCCGGCACCCTGTTTGTCAACAGCACCGGTGGCGGTCGTTGTTAACCCGGGCCTCGACCGATCCGGTATGGTTTCACTTTGATGAACTCGCATTATGGTTTTGGCAAGTGTTTTATGTCAGTTGATGCCATTCCTGACACAACCCTCACCATTTACCTGGCTTGGGACTGGCACAAGAGGTGCTCTGGCTTGTGCTCCCTAGTGGCTGGTTTCCAATTGTACTTCTTTGATTTTCAGAATATTTACATGTCAAATCAAATAAAAAAATGTAACTTACTGTCCTGAAACATATGGTTGCTTGATCATTTGATAGGCTGCTTTCTGCTTTGTTCTAAAATGTTTGAGAGGTCTATTGAAAAGTATCTTGAATAGAAACAGAAATTCAAGGTCTTCAAAGAATTGAATGAATTGAAACATAAAATAGTTATCCTGAACCATATCAGTGCAGTCTGAAAGAGTTTACTCCAGTAGTTTTCCAAATGATTTTACTGTATATACAGTTCAGAAATACAGGTACACCCAGAATGTAAACAATCATTGTTAAAGTAACCATAAAACCATGTCAAAGCATGAGTCATGTGACTGACCTACATTAGGCTGGCTGTAGTCTGTGCAGGTCAACATTGGCAGAGTCAGACAAGCATATAATCACAGAAGATGTTTTGGCAGAAATAAAATATTGTCTGCTACTAAACACAAAATAAAAGAGGAAAAACAAGTGAAACAACTGTCAGGAATAAATACTGGGGATCAAACATGACAGTGGAGCGCCAAAAAAAATTCAAAGATATACCGGTAGTTTACTGTTCAGCGCTTAATACATCTTATTTTATCTTCTGTACTATATATGTTTAGAAGCTGCTTAAAAATGTCTACTAGATTAGGCCCAGGGTTATTATATTTGTATTGCTTGTCTTTTAAATTAAAAAAAGTGTATAAAGGTTTAGAAATTTAAGTTTGAAATATTCAAAGGGCGACATTTCTTGAACAAATTTTCCGTATCATTTTTATTTTCCAGAAAAATTGGTGAAATGCACTCCATTTTGAAGTATATTTCAATATTTTACGAATGTATATGTGAAGTTTACTTGAAAAATTTGTGTAAATACGTTTCAATACAACATTTAAACTTCTCCTCCCCAAACTGCCCTTCCATCCATCAACCATAACTCCTTCGGCTGTTTCTGTAGGTAAACTGTGTATGGTAGCTGACAACTGGTCACGTATTTTTTCACCGATCTTCTGGACTTTGCAACGAACACCTTTAAACTCAATTTATCTGAGATTAAGTCTAATCATTTTTGTAAATGCATGTGATTCTTGGGAAATTCAAGTATTTTTATTCACGTGCATCCCTCCGTGAGATGAAGCACTTTGCATTCAGCTCTTGTGAGGCTTTTGTTATCGATCAGGTGCATCTATGGAGCTACGTTCAAATCCCGTGGATCGTGCTGTTCGAGGCCGGTGCTAATTAACTTCCTGTGAACCCAGCGAGCTTTGTCAGGCCAAGTGAAATGCAGCAGAGTGAGAGACGTGCTGTATTATTCCATTTATGCCAGGAAAGATGCAGCATTAGACTGCAGGCTGATGCAGCATTTTACAGGTTTTCACATGTTTTGAGAGGAAGCAGCGTGCACTCATAAACAGAGGAAACATTTTAATTAGCCCTGAGGGAAACAGCTTTTACGTCACCAAAGCCCCCACAGATATGTGGCTCACACATATTGTGTAGTATTTTGTCCTTTAATGTGCCATAAGTTAGTTACTTCTTTCCCGTCATTTATCTAATTTCATTGTGATTTACTGTCCTTATAAATGTCATTTTTTTTAACTTGTCGTACAAACACCGGTAAATATTACAGTGCAGTTAATAAGCCAGAAGTCAGGTTATGCTGTTTCTGGAGCTGCTGTTTATTTTGAGTCAGTCTCATCAAGCAGTCAGATTAGTCACTAATCCAGGAAATATGTTGATCCACATCTGAAAATATACCCCTATCATCATAAATAACGCTGAGTGTTTGAATTGTGATTCAAAAGCAGAAGTGCTTGTGTAGTTTTAAGTATCTGGAAATTTAGTCCAACATCAAACTGTATAATTTTCTTCCTTTTTAGTATCTGTTTGCTCAGCAGGAACTAATAGTGCTGAGTGCAACAGGAAGTCCGTCATTACTGGTAAACAGGTGAAGTGAAACACAAAATATCATCTTATCTCCCAGTTACCGCTGCTCGTTTATGTTGTTAAAGTCAGTGCCAGCTTTTCAGTTTAAAAGCCCTTAAATTCAGTCAGGTTTTGTTTTAAAAGTATGCAGAGAAAGACAGAAAGAAATTAACCGTCCAGATGATTTGACTGAACATTGTTGGATTGTTTACCTGGATTATTGAACATGAACTTTGGTGAATGCAGAGAAAGGTGTGTGTGTGTTTGTTTGTTTGGAAGCCTTACTAATCACCGCAGGTCATAAATGAAGCAGAGTGATGACTCGTATAGTTTATAGCTGTTTTACTGGACAGATGGACCAGGACATATCCTAGCGCTGTTTATGACTCGGCTTTCATTTTCACAAACTGCACTCCTA
>JBBPBX010003984.1:31735-79283 GCA_038048925.1 Garcialebias charrua
ATGCATACTCGTAAGTCCGGGACCTCGTAAGTAAGAGCGTTCGTAAGTCGGGGACTACCTGGTACGGGTAGCTTTGTCACTGTGTGCATGTTCCAAGTCCTGTTGGAATATAAATATCCATAAAGTTGGTCAGCAACAGGAAGCATGAAGTGCTTTAAAACTTCCTGGTAGACGGCTGCGTTGACCCTGGACCTCAGAAAACACAGTGGACCAACACCAGCAGATGACATGGCACCCCAAACCACCGACTGTGGAAACTTGACACTGGACCTCAAGCAACATGGATTCTGTGACTCTCCTCTCTTCCTCCAGATTCTGGGACCTTGATTTCCAACGGAAATACAAAATTTACTTTCATCAGAGAACATAACTTTGGACCACTCAGCAGCAGTCTCAGGCGAGATTCTTCTGACGCTGTCTCTTGTTCAAGAGTGGCTTGACACAAGGAATACCACAGCTGAAACCAGTGTCTTGCATACGTCTGTGTGTGGTGGTTCTTGAAGCACTGACTCCAGCTGCAGTCCACTCTTTGTGAATCTCCCCCACATTTTGGAATGGGTTTTGTTTCACAATCCTCCCCTGGGTGTTGTTATCCCTATTGCTTGTACACTTTTCTCTACCACATATTTTCCTTCTACAAAGTATTAATGTGCTTGGACACAGAGCTCTGTGAACAGCCAGCCTCTTTAGCAATGAATGTGTCTTGCCCTCCTTGTGCAAGGTCAGCAGTCTTCCCCATGATTGTGTAGCCTACAGAACTCGACTGAGAGGCCATTTAAAGGCCTTTGCATGTGCTTTGAGTTTATTAGTTGATTAGTCTGTGGCACCAGTTGCCTTCAATATTGAACCTTTACACAATATTCAAATTTTCTGAGATACTAAATTTGGGGTTTTCATTAGGTGTCAGAACTTATAATCATCAACATTAAAATAAATTAGCATTTGAAATATATCAGTATGTGTGTAATGAATGAATATAATACAGTACAGTATATGTTTCACTTTTTGAATGGAATTACTGAAATAAATCAACTTTTTCATGATATTCTAATTTTATGACCAGCACCTGTATATATTCTCTTTGGCCTTCCTCTTTGTCTCATAAGTACATAGCTCACCCACATTTCTAAGTGTGTAAAAGTATTTTATACTTTGGTTAGTATATTAAAGAGAGGCTGACTTTTTTATTTATTTATCTACAACTCAACTAAAGTTAAACCAACTGGGCCACTCATCTAAACATTACAATGGAGATGCTAACTTCAGCCTCGGTGTTAAGGGTCCACACAGGTAATAGTCATGTCACATCACCCCTCAGCTTTTCCACATCCCTACCTGCTAATTATCTGCAGTTAGTTTACCTGTTGCTCAGGTTAGTGACGTAATGTGGCTATTTCTGCAGCAGCTCGTTAGCTTCGGTAGCTATCTTTGCTAGTTCGCAGCGTTGTTTCGTTGACCTGACCTATTTACAATGAATCATAGCTTCTCAAATACGAATGTTTGAAACATATCTCAACTTTATTAGATACAAGTGATTATATCTTACCCTAAAAATATTGAGGCCGGAGTTAAGTTAGTTTTCTGATTTCTAAGTCTTTACAAGAAAATATATGATGCGTTCAAGCCCAAAAATGTAAAAAATAATAAAATAAAATAAAAAGTACAAGTGAAAAAAAAAAAAAAAACGGNTCTTCCTGTAAATTCATAAACAACAGTAACCCCCCCCCTAAAATGTCAGGTTTGAAACAGATAATGATGTGATTGATAAAATAAGAAAAAAATAATAATTTTGCGTCCTGTGTTTATTATTTCAGTTACAGCTAGATGGTGGACTGCTAGGCAGGACTTTTCATGTACTGGTACTGGTGTATGAACATGAAGGTGTCTTGTGTGTCTTGTGGATTGAGAGGGAGGCTGGTGGAACCATAGATATCTTATATAGAACCTATATATAATGTCTATGTGTGGAACAGTGAGACTACAAGGAGAAGAGGTCACAAAGGTGCAGGACTTCAAGTACTTGGGGTCCACTGTCCAGGAAAATGGGGAATGTGGTAAAGAGGTGAAGAAGAGAGTCCAGGCAGGATGGAGTGGATGGAGAAAAGTTTCAGGAGTGATTTGTGACAAAAAGGTGTCAGCAAAGGTCAAAGGAAAAGTTTACAAGACAGTGGTGAGACCAGCTATGTTGTATGGTCTGGAGACAGTGTCATTGACAAAAAGACAGGAGAAAGAACTGGAAGTAGCAGAAATGAAGATGCTGAGGTTCTCCTTAGGAGTGACAAGGATGGATAAGATCAGGAATGAGATCATCAGAGGTACAGCACATGTTGAACAACTGGGAGATAAAGTTAGGGAGGCCAGACTGAGATGGTTTGGACATGTCCAGAGGAGGGACAGTGGGTATATTGGTAGAAGGATGTTAGAAATGCAGCTGCCAGGAAAAAGACACAGAGGAAGGCCAAAGAGGAGATATATGGATGCAGTTAGAGAGGACATGAAGGTAGTTGGAGTGAGGACAGAGGATGCAGAGGACAGAGTGAGGTGGAGGAGGATGACTCGCTGTGGCGACCCCTGAAAAGGGAAAAGCCGAAAGAAGAAGAAGAAGAATCAATCTAACATGCATATTTTTGGTCTGAGGAAACTGGCGAACCCGGAGAAAACCCTTACAGGCACGTAGAGAACACGCAAACTCCACTCAGAAAGGCCCCCCGGCCGGGATTCAATCCGGTGACCTTCTCGCTGAGAGGCAACAGCACCAACTTCACCACCGGTATTCTGGTCCATTTCTTTTCAGTGTCTTAGCAAATTTTAAAGTACCGGTACTGAAAAAAAAAAACTTTAGGTGAAAGTTTCAGATCTGCTTTATATTCATATTTTCAACATCCACTGCCATGTGCACACCTAATTCTCCAGCTCCCCGGGTGCTTTCTATGGCTGCTCACTGCACCACCTGGTGGTGGTTGGGTTAAATTGGGTTAAAAATGCAGAGACGAATTTCGTCTGTGTATGGGAAACATGCACAGATGACAGAAAAGGACATAATTTGTATTTTTATATTTTAATCATAACTATATTTAAATCTAACCTGTGTGTTAGCTTTAAATTAAAGATAAATTAAAGATAAATTAAAGATAAATTAAAGATAAATAAATAAATAAACCAATGTAGACCAATGAGGAATTGTAAAGATCCTTGCTTCCTCATCTGAAGCAACGTTTTATTAGTGTTGAGTTTAGGTGGCGCAACCGGCCTCTCAGCAAGCAGGTCCCCGGTTCAAATCCCGGTCCGGGGGCCGTTCTGGGTGGAGTTTGCATGTTCTCTCCGTGCATGCGTGGGTTTTCTCCGGGTACTCCGGTTTCCTCCCACAGACCAAAAACATGCATGACAGGCTGATTGGTGACTCTAAATTGTCTCCAGGTGTGAGTGAGAGACTGAATGGTTGTTTGTCTCTCGTCCCTGTGATGGACTGGAGACCCTGCAGGGTGTACCCCGCCCCGCGCACAGTGATTGCTGGACATGGGCACCGGCGACCCCGTGACCCAAAATGGAAGAAGCGGGTAAAGATGATGGATGGATGGATGGAGTTTAGATGTTTTTCTTGATCTCATTTGTTCCATCCTCATCCTCATTAAGTACTCTCCCAACCCCCACATTTCCCAGGTTTACGCTGCTCGGGTCATCCTCCTATGCATGACACCAAAAATTCTCAGGCCATTTACTGCTCTGCTCTTGCTGTCGTAGAATATAAAACACAAGACATAACCCAAAGAAATCAAAGTATTTATTAAGGGAAAAATCAAGTACCCTTTGTGATTACCGGTACTTTTTTTTAATAAGCTAAAGTTTACAATTAAAATGTGTTGATTTTTTTCCAGTCTAAGGGGGTTGGTAGGGCTGGTAGAGGCAGGGCAGCCGACTTGGGACCAGAAAGTCACAGGCTCTACTCCCTGCCATGCCCACATGCCATGGTGTCCTTGAGCAGGACACCTAATCCCTAATTGCTTCCTGGGCGCTTACATAGCTGCCCGCTGCTCCACCTGGGTGTATCTCAGGTGTGATGAGTTAAACCCAGAGAACCAGTTTCATCATTATATGGAAACATGCAGTGATGACAACACATATCACTTTACTTCAAGGTGTACAGTATTCTTCATCCAGCTGTAGTGCCATTCATTAAACAGCTGCCTTCCACTGACCTGCCTGTGAGAACTAGGTGAACTTCTTTTTTTTTTTTTTTTGACTTGGTAATAAGCGCTGAGTCATTCTGAGCACAACACACATTCAAAGAAAAGGTGGATTAGCTAATGGGTATTAAAACATCTCCGTGCATGAATGTGAAAACTTGCACAGCTCCATTTTTGTAGTTTTATTTGATTTTTTGGACATAAATGTTGATTTTAGGGGGAAAGCTGCCTCCGTTTTGTTGTTGTTGCAGCAATAGGACGGCTGGACTCGTGGAGAATTAGTCTGAAATGTAAGAAACAAAACTCAAGATTGTTCCAGTTTATAATTTAGGGGGAGACATAATAAGATATTTTCTTCTTCTGCCACAGATTGTAGTGAGAAGCACTTTGAGCGTCTTCATAAGATAGAAAGGTGCTATATAAATACAGTCCATTTACCAAATACATTACAGTCCATATAACAAAATGAATAGATAGATAGATAGATAGATAGATAGATAGATAGATAGATAGATAGATAGATAGATAGATAGATAGATAGATAGATAGATAGATAGATAGATAGATAGATAGATAGATAGATAGATAGATAGATACAGTATTTTCTTTTTATACAAGAAACATGTGTTTGTTGTGTGTTCTTTTTTTTATAAAATGAATAAATAAATGAATGAAAATGAATAATTTTGCCAAAAGTTAAGATAATCTTACATTTTTCTCTCATGCAGAACAGCCAAGCATGTACAAACAATTGCTGCCATTTGTTTTCCTCTTTAAGATTGTGCAAACTTTTATTAGGAGGGGAGGTTTTGTCTTAAGAGATACCAACGATTTATGGTCAGAGATTCTCAGAAATCTCCTTGTTTTGAGTCACGTCTACAAACAAGAAACTGTCACGCTCAGATTTGAAGAGTCTTTTAAAACTAAATGTCCTCTCACACTTTATTCCAGTCATTTAAAAACACTTAACTTTCAAACTTGCTGCTTATCTTCCAGGTCGACATTCCTTTTCTGCTTCACTTCTGTGGAAATCTGATCTCTTTTTGGTTAATATCAGTATAAAGGAATAATTTACATTTACAAACACCCAGCCAGACACTGTTTTGAACAAAAAGTTTTCCAACTCATAGGGTTTTGTTCTTTTCCACAGCTGACATTTTTTCACCTGGTCCTGTTGAGAAAACAGGTAAAACCCATTTCATCAGTGGTGAGTCATTTCCTTTCACTGACCTGAGAAGACATTGCAGTTAGCAGGCCCTCCCCTCGCTGGAATGCAGGTAACGTTGATGCACCTGTAGTATTTGTACTGCGGCGTGTATCTTTACTTTGAACGGGCTTTTCAGAGTAAAATAATGTGTATTTTTTTTTCTGTATGTTTCCTGCTATTGTTACTTTTCCAGTTAAACCGCTAACTGCCGGCGTTGCACAACGAGACGACAAACGATGGTGCAAATTTTAACTGAAAGCAACTTTTCAATTTGGTTTAGATGTCAGCGCATCTGTAAGACTGTGGTGAAGTTTGAGCTTTTACTTTTGATTTGTGGTTGAAAGTATTTTTACCTCAGGGATAAGGACTTTATCAAACTGTGTCATGAGTCATCTTGTGAAAAGCTGGTTTACCCATGTCCACAGCTAGTCATTTATATTTACACATTTCACCAGCTGTTGTCATGCTTATATATTTGTAGAATCTTTTGTTTTTCTAGATGAAGTTCAACTTCTTGAACAGGCTGTGTGAAGCGTCAGCTTCTGTTTCTCTCTTGTTTACCATGAAGTTCACATTTTGAGGACAAATTAAATTAAATTTGACAAAAATTAACAAAAGCTATTTTCTAATATATTCGAATTACTGATGCACCTATAAATACATGTGTGTGTCTTCAGTACGTCCTTATTTATTAAGTTTGAACTTGTTTTTTTCATTGTTCTCCAGCACATCTGTAAGGGATCTGATGAGGTTTCAATGTAAAAAAATTTTTTTAACAAATCTGAAAACCCAGTCTTAATAAAATGAGCTGTCTGCAAGTTGATCATGACAGCAAATTACTGTGTGAAACAGAATCCTTGTTTCATCTCATTTCCAAGGCCTGAAAACCACATGTAAAGAGTTTGTTGTGCCACAGTGCCCCCTGCTGGTCAAACTGGAGGAGCATCATGGAGGGACATTTTCAGGCCACCAGATTACACTAGATGGAGAAAGCATGTCAGCACAAGAGAGATGATTGTTGTAGATTGTATATTCAAGCGGATGTACTTTTAAATACTTTAATCACTAGATGTGGTCAGTTGTGCTTCTGTTCAACTAACTTTTAAAGGCAGTTATGGTGAAACTTACCGGACTCACTGCTGCGTTTTCCTTCAGAATGTCATCTGTGGCAGGAGGCCATTGTAGGAGGCGGTGAAGAGACGACACAGGAGACGGGATGTAGATCTTCACTTTTAATCAACTCCTACTAAACTGGCGGGAAACACCCAACACCGCCTTATATATCCAATACCACATCCGGTCCTCAGGACCTTTCACAATAAAACATCCTGTAATACCTTCGGTCCACTGGGTGTGAGTAGAGCCCCCTAGTGGTCCACCACACACGCCCCCCAAGAACACCCAGTAAGGTCCATCCCAGGTCGGCGGTTTGATCATGTGCACGTAGACCTGGTGGGCCCTCTGCCTCCGTCACAAGGTTTTACTCATCTGCTGACTATAATAGACCGGACCACCAGGTGGCCAGAGGTGGTTCCTCTGACATCCACGACATCTGCAGTGGTGGCCCGGGCATTTTTGTCTACCTGGGTGGCGCGTTTTGGCCCCCCTTCAGACATTACATCGGACAGGGGCCCGCAGTTTGTTTCTGAACTTTGGTCTACCATGGCCAAGGGTCTGGGGACTAACGTTCACAGGACCACCGCTTACAACCCCCAAGCTAATGGTTTGTGTGAACGGTTTCACAGGTCATTGAAAGCCGCACTTCGCGCTGCATTGACCGGTGACAACTGGATTGACCGTCTTCCCTGGGTTTTGTTGGGGTTACGTACCGCAACCAAAGAGGACCTGAGCTCTTCCCCGGCTGAACTGGTTTTCGGTCAGCCTGTGCGCGTCCCCGGTGAGTTTTTACCTGAGGTACCCTCACCACAGTTCGCCCCACCGTTGCTACATTTTTCACCTCAGGAGGCCCCTTTTCGTGTCCCCGGCCCGGTACACCATTGTTTACCGCAGTCGTTTGTCCCTAAGAGTCTGGAGTCCTCTAAATTTGTTTTTGTCAAACACAATGCACACAGGACACCACTACAGCCTTTGTATGATGGACCGTTTCGGGTTCTTCAACCAGGTCCGAAACATTTCCTTTTAGATTTAGGGGGTCGTACTGAGACTGTCTGTATCGATAGGCTTAAACCAGCTCATGTTGTGTCAGATGATCAGGTTGTTACGGCCCAGGCTCCTCGCAGGGGCAGACCTCCATCCACATTGCTAACGGACTGCGGTCCTTCTTCCAGAGACTCTCAACGTCCATTGGAGCCCGAATCTTCTGCAGACCCTCCTCGTAGCCCTCCGCTTCATCAGACTGGTTCTGCAGGGCCCAGGTTCAGCCGTTCTGGTCGTTTGATCAAACCTAAAATGCGGGACTAGTGATGGACCTTACTGGGTGTTCTGGGGGGGCGTGTGTGGTGGACCACTAGGGGGCTCTACTCACACCCAGTGGACCGAAGGCATTACAGGATGTTTTATTGTGAAAGGTCCTGAGGACCGGATGTGGTATTGGATATATAAGGCGGTGTTGGGTGTTTCCCGCCAGTTTAGTAGGAGTTGATTAAAAGTGAAGTTCTGCAGCCTGTCTCCTGTGTCGTCTCTTCACCGCCTTATCCACAGTATTCTTGGGGGTGTCACTGTAGAAGCGAATGTGCATTGTACTTCCTGTCCGACACCGGAAGTGCCTTTATTCCATAGGCGAGTATGGATCGCGGGTGTTTTTGAAAGTTATTTTCATTCATTTTATCGGAGCAAACACAGCTTTTGTTTAAACGGAACGTTTACTGAAATGTCCTACCGGGGTTCAGGTACCTGCTGTGCTGTTCGCGGCTGCACCAACAACCGGACCAAGCTAAATCTTTGGCTAAAACAACAGTGTTTTCAACACGGACCCAAAACAAAGAAAGAGTGTTCCTGCATCCTTCTCTATGGCTGTGTCTGCGCGATCAGGTAACATCTGTAATTTCTTTTTATTCAGGGAGGGTTTATTAATGAGAGTTTTGGATGATTTACTGTCTTAAAATGATATATGTCAGGCGCGACCGGTATCTTTAGCCGAGATAGCTGCTAATAAACCTTAGCCGAGAGGCCGGAGCAAACGCGTTCGCTATTTATGTAGTTTTAAATTATGTCTGCGCGATCAGGTAACATCTTTTTAGTCGGGGAGGGTTTATTAATGAGAGTTTTGGAAGATTTACTGTCTTAAAACGATAGATCTCAGACGCGACCGGTATCTTTAGCCGAGATAGCTGCTAACAAACCTTAGCCGAGAGGCCGGAGCAAACGCGTTCGCTATTTATGTATTTTTAAATTATGTCTGCGCGATCAGGTAACATCTTTTTAGTCGGGGAGGGTTTATTAATGAGAGTTTTGGAAGATTTACTGTCTTAAAACGATAGATCTCAGACGCGACTGGTATCTTTAGCCGAGATAGCTGCTAATAAACCTTAGCCGAGAGGCCGGAGCAAACGCGTTATTTTTAAATTATGTCTGCGCGATCAGGTAACATCTGTAATTTCTTTTTATTTGTCCCTCCTCTTTTAACAAAACGAGTGGTGTTCCCACATTTTTAATGAACTAAAACAACAAAGTTTGGACTGTCTTCAACTGTATTACTCGCATGTAAACAAACGGTGTTTCCGGTCAACCGGAAGTCGTGTGCACATTTCGCGCAAAGCATCATGGGACGTAGGAATACTGTGGATATATCCAATACCACATCCGGTCCTCAGGACCTTTCACAATAAAACATCCTGTAATACCTTCGGTCCACTGGGTGTGAGTAGAGCCCCCTAGTGGTCCACCACACCATAATGATTTCACCTGTGTCTGTTAGCCAAGTATCTCCAGCATACATGTTTTATGGAAACCCACAGAAGGTAATAAATGGTGTTCAGCTGCAATTAAAGTCAACCCCAGTCAAGATGGCCACCCCAGCTAAGTAACTTTAAACACAAAAATGGGCTGCACAGCAGTTTTCCAGGTATAAAGTTTAAATTGGGTGTGGCAATAGGTAAAAGTCTCATATTTTCTGAGTGATATCAGATCTGTTGAGAGCATTCAATGTTTTAAGAGTTTGTGCATAAAAAATATTTACCGTATTTTCTGGCGTATAAGTCACACCTTAGTCTACATCACGTCAGTCAAAAAAGCATCATGAAGAGGGAAAAAACATATATAAAAGTTCCGCTCATTCTCAATCAGTTCATCTGGACAGTTTCTTTTTAGTAGAAACGTTTCACCCTCACTCCAGAGGGCTTCGTCAGTCAGAGTAGTCCCAAGCACACTGAAGTTACCCCACCAAGTAAACAACTTAAGTGGACCAACCAGTTTGCTGTAGCCAAGATGGTTTCTGGGGGCTTGTCCCTCGTCGACTCCTCCCAGGCAGGCAGACATGTCCAAAGTGGTTCAAGACAAGAAAGTTAATTCTCAATAGTCCAGGTATCAAATCCGCTCATTCTCAATCAGTTCATCTGGACAGTTTCTTTTTAGTAGAACTATTGAGAATGAACTTTCTTGTCTTGAACCATATATAAAAGTTGTTTTAAAAGTTGTTTTGGCGTATAAGTCGTATTTATTATGCACCACCGCTGAGCAGTCGTGTTTATTTTGCGTTTATTTATTGGTCAAAACAGCTTTATTTCACCTGGGTGGCGTGGTGCCATCCATCATGGCCAGTCACAACTCTCCAGTGTTCCTCCACCTGCATCAGCTGAGTGAAGCGAGCGTGCACGGGAGGACTCGCTGTTGTAGTTCATCGAAATGTAAAGCATCAGTCAAAAATTGCCTTATGAATGTTTGCTTCAAAATATAAGTCGCAGGACTGACAAACCTATCAAAAATAAAAAAGTGCTACTTATACACCAGAAAATATGGTACAAGATTTGACCAAAATGGCTACAACTGTCTTTTCATCATAAGATTGTTTTATTTCATTAAAGAAAGCAAAATGCATTCCTTTAACTCATCATAAGTCTTTAATTTTTATTGGAAATACAGCAATTTCCACATTACCCAGCATGAATAAAATATGATAAAATGCCCTTTGTTGTCTGTAAAATGAGTTTTATGCCATCAATGCACCAAACGTCAAATACAGTACTTACTGTAAGTTTATATTTTCTGAGTTTCATTAAAAGTTGTGACCATATAAACTTTCTAAACAAAAGTGGCGCAGCATTGTGAGGCTTGTTTGTGTAAATATTCAAAGATGAGTAGACAAAGTGAGCATACACTGACGTGTTTTAATAAAGTTGACTGTTTATACTGTTCGGGACTTCACAGAAGAACAAATTCTATGAAAGAGTTGTTTACTTCATTTTATACAGAAGAAGAGAAGGGGGAAAAAAAACTAAACTACACATTAAAAGCCAATATTTGTACTTTTCTTTTGTGTGTAGAATACAAATTTTGTACAACATCTATAGCATAGTATCTCGTTGAATAAAAATGTTCACTTGAATTGTCGTTTGAAAATAAAATCACACATTCAAGCAAAACAAAACAAACAAAAAAAAGGCAGATTAACTTAAAATCTATTTCCGTTTTTAGACAAATAATTTCATCATTGGCAACAAAGTCCAGCTTGTGCCGCCAAACGGTTTGGACATTCAAACCGAAAACAGCTTCTTTTATTTTCAGTAAAGTGAACTATCAACTACAAACAATTACCAAACACTTAGTTCTGTTTTGTTTTTTTCTTCTTCATTTTGTTTTTTATAAAAGCCATGAAGCAAAGCAGAGTACTCTTGCACAGCAAAGTGAAGAAAAGCCTCTACGGAGGTTCAATGATTAGCCTTTCCTTTCACATTCATCAGTTGTGCACAATTTGGACGTGGACCAGCAGAGCGAAGTGCGTCGCCGTGCATTCACCACGCATGCTCTTGTGTGAGTTTATTCCCAGGACATAGGCCTGCTCAAGCCTGAATGACATTTTTGTTTTTCTTGAATGACAGAAAATACGGTGCAATATTTCTTTGGGATAAGGCATTTCCTAACTGTGCATATCAACAGAGCAACTACAAAATTCCCTGATATGTTATCAAGTGCTAAAACGTGTGCTCAACTGCGAGGTGACGCTGCCGAGACAGGCAGAGAATCGCTTTTTTGTTGTTGTTGAAGTAATTTATTATTGCTTTTTCCCCCTGCTGTGTTAAAACTAGATTACAACATGGACTGTTACATATTATGCAGAATGTTTAGCAATAAATTTAGATGAACATGAGGTCCAAACAAATCTATGAGCGTACAATAATAAAAGTGTAGTCCAGTAACACTTCAGAATAAGAGGCCAACAGTCTGGCTCTCTGTCCCGACAAACTAAACGTGACTTTGATGACATCATTTGTCTTTGTGAGACATGAACTGGGCTCGATTCTGCATAGATCTGTGTTGGTGTAAACCTTTATGGAGCAGATGAAGTGTGTGTGTGTGAATGGGGGGGGGAGCAGTTTGGATTAATTTACACACACAAGATATGCTGTGGCGAATGCAGAGCAACCTGTCTCGTGCAGCAAACTTCTCATAGGAACGTGCGCCTCTCAGCAGTAAAAGTGAAGTGAGTCAGGGATGAACGGTCTGTTAGGATGAACAAGTCACAACCCCCTTTGTTCCTGCTGTACAGTGTAATGACCCCGGCATCAGCTTGACTTCAACACCAGGCTCCTGAAGCCCCTGCTGCAGGGCTACAGCACTCTCACTGCAGGGGCATGAATATCATGTCTCGAGCCAATTACTATAAATATGTGAAGCTTTTATTTACAACCACAAAAAAGGGAATGATTGATCAATTTTCTCTACCGTTCTTTATGTTTTAGGCTTAATTTGATAACAGGACAATATAAAGGGCCTTGGTTTCTTTACAGGTAGTCGAGTTTGCTGTGGGGTTTTACGAGAAAAGGTTATAAACAATATTTTACCTGTTGTTGACAACTCTTTGGATAACCTGAGTTAAATTTAAAAAAACAGTCTAACTTTGACCGGACTGTCAGGCTAATAGTTATTCTGAGTGCAGAAAAGACTGAAGTGGATTTAAAACAACTCCAGACTCAACATTTTCATCGTCCTTTACTTTTCAAACAGGTCTAAATTAAACTCCTGTTTTTGACGACTTTCAAAGAGCCATCTACAATGGGTAAGATATTATTTCTTCATAATGTTTCTATAAAAAACCCACACGCAAAGCACAGAAGTATCAAAATAAAAGCATAAACATTCAATTATCTGATCAATGTGGGGGTTGGACCTTAGAGTTGAAGGACAGCAGTAAACTCAGCACCTGGTGATACAAAACGCAGTGAGAAATAAAACCCTATTAACCGTTTCACCTTGTGGAAAACCTTCAAAATAGATTGAAAGTACCGTATTTTTCAGAATACAAGACGCACTTAAAATCCTTTAATTTTTCTCAAAAATCCAAAGTGAGCCTTATAATACAGTGTACCTTATGTATTAATTCTGCTTGTGCTTACTGACCTCAAACCGATTTTATGTGGTACACAGCGCTCAAAAATCTGTCAAAACGGTTTTCGTGTCACTTAATGTGCATTATAATCCAGTGCGCCTTATAGTCTAAAAAATACGGTAGTGAAAATTTAACCACACCGCTCTTTTTTAACCATGTTTTCGAGTTAGACGTCCACTGATAACCAGAAGCAAAACAAATCAATTCATAACAAAACAACGTGGGAGGAACACTGAACAATTTAAAAGGGACTAAAGAAAATGTAAAGTATTGACCAGTGAACATTTGTTTAAGGGTTTGCTCCTGTAAACTTGGCGGTAAACCGCAAAATATACTTTCCTTGAAAAACGGCGGTGCATACAGCGTGTACTCGCACCCTTGTAAAATATATTAAAAGTCGCTATATTTACACAACAAAAGACGAGGTTTGGCTCAAATTTTCAGTTTTGTACAAATGTCCATGGCTTTAGATATCGATTCAAGATTCGGTTCACTTGTTTGTTTGATTTTTACACTGTAAATAAGCACAATAATATTAATAAAACTCAAATATAAAAACTTGACAGAAACGAGGCTGCATTTGAGTGAACTGTAACTGCACAAAACAAAAAGGGGGAAAAAAAATCAGCTTTGGCTTATTTTACGGACGGGCTGTTAACACAAAGGTGAACGTTTTTAGCAGCTCCACTGGATACGTGTACATTGCCCTAATTTTGTATTTCTACATCTTACACCTTTTGAAATGATAAAATAACTCGTTTATTGCAGTGATTATTGTTGTTACCTCTCAACATGTACCTCTTGTAAATGAGTCCCTGTGGCTCAACGAGGCTAGCCTGTATAAATAAAGGTTGAATGAATGAATGAATGAATGAAAAAACATTATAGTTTCATGTATGTTATGTGTGTTTACTGTCATATTAAGGTTGCTGGACTCCTTGTGCTTTGTGTCTTTTGAATGAAAGTAATAAATTAGAAGTCTCGTTGGACTAAGGGTTTTTTTGTGGTTACAGCATAGTTCCTGCACTGGATATCTTAAGTAATTATAGTTTTCCTAGCCTGAAAGCAACACCGTTTTTCTGATTGTTTGCGAACTTGCGAGCACAACAGCAAAACAGCAACTACATGTGTCTGAGCAGACGAGTGACTACAATAATCTACCACCTTATTAACGTTTCTCTGCTGCCACCTGAACTGCACCAAGTACCTGATATCACCTGCTTGTGCACTGATTCAGTCCAGCTTACTGATTCTTGTTTTACGTTTATTTAGATATGTCCTGACACCTGATAACGTTACGTTTCAGTCTTAAAATTTGAATAATTGTATAATATTGACAGCTCTAAGGACCTTTGCTCCTTTTTTAATCCCTCCCTCTCTCTCTCTCTGTCTGTCTGGTGACTGAAGACTGGACCAGGCCTCCTTATGTCACCCACGTGTCCATGCGCAGGCGCTTGACCGATGGGTTGTCCCTGTCTTCAGCACCAGCAGGGGGTCTTCCGAGTCCTAGCGGGGAGTGGAAGTCTGGCCGGTGGTCCTCGCGGTCGCTGCCGTCATACGAGCTACAGGACGAGCTGAGGCTGTCGGCGGGCGAGCGTCCCAGAACCTCCTGTCGGCTGGACCCTTGCTGTGGCTGTTGCTGGGGGAAACCAGATGGGGTGACTCGCTCCCTGGGTGGTGAGATGGGTTCGGACTTGATGTTTATGTTCTGGCTGGTGCTGATGGATAGGTTGGAGCCCTGAGGTAGGTGACCTCCACCGCTGCAACAGATGAGCAGGACACCATGTTTTCAGCACAAACAACAAAAGGGGGCAAAATGAAAAATCTGGGAATATGTAAATGTGTGATTCAGTGCGATAACACAGAGCATTGTGGGTGCTGTTTTTATGTGGGGGCGTCTGGAGAGTGTGCCTTTGTTTGTAAGTGTGTTACTCACACCAAAGAGTTAAGAGCTGCCTGGCCCAGTTGATGCTGTTGCCATGCCGACATGGAGCCCAGCGAGAGCCCGGGAGAGCTGAAGCCCTGTAGGGAGGAGAGCTCTGCGCTGCTCAGCGGGTACTCTGTGAACACACACATGCAGCCGCGCACACACTCAGAACAAACTCACGTGTCTCGCTTTCAACACTGGAAGCTGCTGAACCAACAAGCGTGTGCTACAAACAGTCCCGGCTGAGGGAGTTGGGGGTTTGGAGGGGCAGTAGGGCCGGACTCACCAGCAGGGTTGTAGGAGGTGGGCATGCCCGAGTAGACCAAGCCCTGTGGGGGTAAGCTGGGGGTGGTAACAGACACAACAGGAGTGGCGAGCGGCTGGTTGGACTGAGAACTGTTTATCCTCTGGGTGTTCTGCAGATCACACACATACAATAAATACATAAATAAATAAAACACTGAAAAACACAAAAGTGAGGCTTTGAAAACTGTGCATGTGTGTTGTGTTTTCATATGATTCCAAAAGAATAATTAATCCTTGGGCCCCAATCCTTTTTCAACTTGTTTTATGGCAGAGATAATCAACCACTAGGTGGCAGTGCAGCATCATAAATAAAATAAAAAAGTTCACCCAATTCATATTTATTGCTAACATTGTTATCATTATTGTTAATGTTTTCACTATGTTAGTGTTTCTATTGTGATTTCTTTTAAATAATTTGATGTTTTTGCTTGTCTGGATATAAAAAAAACTACACTTATATAAAAAAAAGTGTTCAATACAGAAACAACTGGACTTTATTTATTATTTATACAAATAAAGTCCAGTTGTTTCTGTATTGAACGCTTTTTTAAATTCATCATGTCCTGGATGACTGAGAATCTTCACCAGCATACACATGCTTATGATTTCACTTTGTATAAGATGTTTCTTAGCCTATACATTTATTTATTAACAGTAAAATAAAACTTTTGTTTGCGGACGATTAAAAGCTTTAGCGAAAAATAACTCACTTTATGTTTCCCAACTTTAACTATAAAGAATAAAGTTATCATTAGTTGGTTTAGTCCAGTTGTGGTGCAACACTTCACTACAAAACAAACACAGTCAGGACAAAGAGCTTTAAAGCTCCACTGACATGTTCTTTTAACTTTTCAAAAAATGGCACAACATATATAAATATTAAGATAGACCTCTGACCGTTTTTGCTAAAATAATGTTCAATGAATGAAATTTCCTCTCAAAATATTTTAAATTTAGCGCCGTTTTTTTAGACCGTAAATCCGGATTTTCCGGTCACGTGTCAGCAGAACCGATCTGACGTCACGTCCGATACTGAACTCTGCTCAAACCGTACATTGAATGGACAAAAATATAAACGCATCCGTCGAATTTAGCCAATTAAAACTACATTTTAGCGATTTGGCTTCAGTTTGGGGAAAAAAAAGTTATTTTGAGTGATGCACAACGAACGGAAAGGTTTATATTCTCCGTGTTGCTTCTGTAAGAGTTATCACGATAGCTCTGCTGCCATCTGGTGCTCAATGTGAAACCTCCCTTGAAAAAAAAAAGCAATACGGAGAATATAAACCTTTCCGTTCGTTGTGCATCACTCAAAATAACTTTTTTTTCCCCAAACTGAAGCCAAATCGCTAAAATGTAGTTTTAATTGGCTAAATTCGACGGATGCGTTTATATTTTTGTCCATTCAATGTACGGTTTGAGCAGAGTTCAGTATCGGACGTGACGTCAGATCGGTTCTGCTGACACGTGACCGGAAAATCCGGATTTACGGTCTAAAAAAACGGCGCTAAATTTAAAATATTTTGAGAGGAAATTTCATTCATTGAACATTATTTTAGCAAAAACGGTCAGAGGTCTATCTTAATATTTATATATGTTGTGCCATTTTTTGAAAAGTTAAAAGAACATGTCAGTGGAGCTTTAAACTCACATAAAAACCCAATCCAGATGGTGCAAGAGGAAAACAAAAATGACATATTTTAATACCCAGCCTGACATGCATGCACACAAACACACCTACACAGCTTGTTGCTGCAGCGCTACAAATGGCCTAATAATCAAAAGCAGACACGCTGTCGTTCAGGACAATGCTGTGACGAGTCCTCCGTGTGTAATATAACAAACTTCTGTGCAGCTGCCAGCGGTTGTGTTTCAAGCTGCATTGCATCATAATGTTGATGGCTTCCTTGAATTGTTCCACACTAACCGGCCAAATGACTTCACCAAACCCAAGTATCTCACAGAATGATTTCATTTGGAATGATGTAATCTTCTGTCCCCCAGAAGAAGAAAAGAAAAACATAGATGATTTATATTTTACTCATTGCTCTTAAATTGCTTAACATCAATTCTTGACTGCAAGTTAGAGGAACGGTTTGAAAAGGCTGAAGCCCTGATTTGATCTCTGCAACACACACTGACACTCCTGGTATGAGTAACAAGCGCATGTTAGGAAAAGATAAGCCAGTTGAAAAAGTCTGAGACATTTTTTTTTTTTGCAGGCCAAACCCAAAGCATGCAGTGACAAAACCTTTTTTTATTTATTATTTCTAGTTTCCACTTAGAGCACTGCCTTCAGGTGAGCGTCTAATTACTGCAGGTATGTTCACACTTCAGCCATATGCCCAGGCATTTGTCAAACTCACCAAATCCATTTCTTCCTCCTCCGACTACCCTCAACAGAAAGAAAGTGGAAAGTTACAGAGAAGAAGCAGAACTCTGGTAAACTGCTTGGGGGTGAAAGTGGTAGCCATTAAGATTTTATGGTAAAAGGGACAACAATGAATATAAAACTGCTGATGAGTACTTGATTAGTAAAACGGTACTCATTTCGAACGAAGCACCCTGGTAACTTGTTTAAGCAGTTTCCTAACGTGTTCCTACTACAGTATTCAACAATTTGTTGATGTAAAATGTTGAAGCCGTTTGTTCAATTTTAAAGTGCTTAAAATGTAAAGAATAAAGTTCTGGACAAAAACTAGTGAGGTTAAAAACTAAATTACTGTAGTATAATTTATGGATATAGCCTACATTTGTAAAACAGTCACAAGAAATTACAGAGGAAGTTTCTTCTATAAATGACAACACTGTTCTGTTCACCCAGAATCCTCCCTGGGCTGAAACGAGGATGGAGAAGCACGTCCTCCATCTTTCCTTTGCTGTGGGACATACTGCGACCAGGCCGCGGCTCCTAATACTCATACTCAATCAATAGATGTAGGAAGACACGACAAGGGCGACAAGATATTATCTGGCTCACACCCTGGGCCCCTGATTAAGTCTTCATCTACCCTCTGTCACACTGAGATGTGATTAATTTAATACCATTATGGCCTAATGACAGGCTGTCTGCAGACCTGCCACAGCCAGCACCCTCCACCGTCTCTGCAGCTCCACGATGCCTCAAACTGAACTGAAGCAACCGCCAGCTGCTGCAAAACCTTTTCAGACTCTGTCTTGCTTTCTATATATTCTGCAGGATTGTTGGTAAAGGCAGCTACCGGGGAGCCCAAAACAAATGCCCTCAAATGGACAATAAGCACAGTAGTTTTCTGATTATAAGGTGCACTTAAAATCCTTGAATTTTCTCAAAAATCTACAGTGAGCCTTATAATCCGGTGCGCCTTATGTATTACAGTAATTCTGGTTGTGCTTACTGACATCGAACCGATTTTAAGTTTTACACGGTGCTCAAAAATCTGTCAAAATGAACTTGTTTCGCTTAATGCACCTTATAATCTGAAAAATATGATACTGTAAGGTCTCGTGTAGTATTGGATTTTTATTGTATCACATCGCCTTGTGTCATTCATAATGTATCATACAACTATAATCTTGTGTAACAGAGTATATCATTTTGTATCATATCATGCAATATTGTATTATTTGTATCATATTGTATATAATTTCATATAACATTGTCTTGTATAACTTGTATTATATATCATATCACATTTTACATACATGTAGTCCTCGACTTACGACGGCCTCGAGTTACGACGTTTCGCGGTTATGACGCACCTCCCATTTAAAAAACAAATATATATATATATATATATATATATATTTATTTTTTTTATTTTTTTTTTTTCTTCTTTCGGCTTTTCCCTGCGTTAGGGGTCACCACAGCGATCTAGTCGCACGAAGATTTGGCAGTTGTTTTTACGCCGGATGCCCTTCCTGACACAACCACAGACCACCGAGCAACCACAGCCCTCTGTGTGGAGTAGAGAGCTGATATCTAGGGTTCCCGGGGGAGCAGATGGTGTGGGTTAAGGGCCTTGCTCAAGGGCCCAGAGTGGGGCAGATGAGGGTGGACCGCTTCACTTATCCCACCCACATCTTTGATGTTGTCATTCATTCATTCATTCAACCTTTATTTAGTCAGGTAAATCTTTTGAACCTCATGGGCTCATTTACGAAAGCGACCTGCTAAAACTAAAGAACAATGAACAGTAATGGTAGAATTTCCTTAAACAATAAACAATCAAACAATAAACAATAGAAAACAAAAGAGAGAGAAAAAAAAAATATATATATATATATATATACATATATATATATATATACATTACATATATACATATATACATATATATATACTGTATATACATACACATATATATATATATACATATATACACATACATACACACATACATATATATATATATATATATATATATAATATATATATATATATATATATATATATATATATACATACATATATACATACATATATACATATATATATACATATATATACATACATATATATACATATATACATATATATACATACATACACACTCCTCCTTTTAACAAAGTAGCAAAAAACTAGCAAAAAACTAGCAAAACAGGTAGACGTATAAAATCAAAGACAGGAACAAATCTGCATTGGTTTTTGCCAGGATTCCAACAGATTCTGAAAACCATATAGAGAAGTCAAGGTCGAGAGCTTCAGATCTTTTTGTAAGATATTCCATGAAGCAGGAGCGGAGTAGGAGAAGGCCCTTTTTCCAAGTTCAGTCCTCACTGACGGAACACTGCAGGTAATCATGTCCTGAGAGCGCACACTGTAGCTGCACTCACGCAAAGACATGTAGGAGGAGATGTATGAGGGCAGCAGACCAAGAAGTGATTTAAAGATGAAAATGTACCAGTGGAAGAGTCTGCGTGAGGTTAATGATGTCCAGTTAACCAGTGAATACAGGGTGCAGTGGTGGGTACGATAATCACAACCAGTTATGAATCTTAGTGCACCATGATAGACAACATCCAACATCCGCAGGGTGCTTGTAGGAGCATTCATGTAGAGAATGTCACCGTAATCAATGGAGGGAAGGAAAGTCACAGATACAAGGCGTTTCCTAACATTCAGTGATAGACATGATCTGTTTCTGAAAAAGAAACCCAGTTTAACTTTCAGTTTCTTCACTAGGTTTTCCACGTGGAGTTTAAAAGAGAGATGTGAATCGATCAGGATACCCATTTGCAATATTTGCTCTAGATGTGGAATGTACGGTGGCCCCGAGGTGTGAATGAACAACATTTAAAAAAACAGAATTACATTAGGAAAAACACAACAAAAACACAACAACATTTGAAAAAACGGAATTACATTTGAAAAAACGAAATTACATTTGAATAACAGAATGACATTTGAAAAAACATATTACATTAAGCCAAACCGGAAGTGGCCAAAGCGAAAGTGGCCCGAATCACATTAGAAAAAAACGGAATTACATTTGGAAAAACACAACAAAAACAACAGTGTGTGTGTGTACTGTGTTCGGTTTTATGTTGTTAAGGCTAAAGGATAGCATGCTAACTACCTCCGTGTGTGTGTGTGTGTGTGTTTGTGTGTGTGTACTGTGTTCAGTTTTATGTTGTTAATAAAGTTTTTTTTTAAAGTTTGTCTTAATGTAATTTCGTTTTTTCAAATGTTGTTGTGTTTTTGTTGTTTTTGTTGTGATTTTCCAAATGTAATTTCGTTTATTTCTAATGTGATTCGGGCCACTTCCGCTTTGGCCACTTTTGGTTTGGCTTAATGTAATTTGGTTTTTTCTACTTCCGCTTTGGCCACTTCCAGTTTGGCTTAATGTAATTCCGTTTTTTTCAAATGTCATTCTGTTTTTTCAAATGTAATTTTGTTTTTTCAAATGTAATTCCGTTTTTTCAAATGTTGTGCTTTTGTTGTTTTTGTTGTTTTTTTTCAAATGTAATTCCGTTTTTTCAAATGTTGTTGTGCTTTTGTTGTTTTTGTTGTGTTTTTCCAAATGTAATTCTGTTTTTTTAAATGTTGATCATTTACACCTTGGGGCCACCGTATCAAGTGGCCCAACGCTTGGGCGTCTTTGGAGCTAAGTGAACTGCAGCATTCATAGAACCTGCCAAAGAGAAAGAGGGAAAGATAGAAATAAAGAAAAGCAGTGAGCCAGAGTCAAATGGAAAAGAAATGCTTTATAAAGAGGCACACTCCACACTCCCCTCCATTTTAATGCAGCATTAGGTGCGACATGTACCTCGAGATGTCGCGAGTGGCTTGGAAAATGACCTCAAATATTTGTCGTGTCTTAGAGAGAGCAGTCCAATGTGCAAACTGCAGAGGTGTGCAAGAGTATGAACATTTAAAATGAAAAGCTGCATAGATGATTGTCACCTCCTGAGGTGTTTTCTTTCAGATTTCCCAACTACCAGAGACCTGTTGGCTACAGTGGACAAGTTGCACCGAGGCTCGGTGTGAACAATCGACACAAATGAAACCGGGGAGCAGCGGGGCTTGCAGGAGAGTTCACTTTGCTTTATTTGAGTTTCTTCATTTGGGCAAAGACGGAGCCGGAGAAGCAGACAATTACTGATATGCGCTGCCAGCTATCAGAGAGCGAAGGCGAGCCGTGTACAGAGGCGGTGGCTCCATCTCCACATTGTTAATTAGAAACTCTCCTTCAGCGCTGTGCTCACTGAATAAAATAAGTCACAGGCTCACCGAGCACGCACACACGAGGCACAAACTTCATTTTTACCAAGCGGTAAAACAGCTGGCGATGCCAGAGGACTGTTATACATTGGATTTTGCTCCGTTGAGGAGATCGAGCAATATATGATCATTACATACAGTCATTGAATGGGCTGAGGGTGTATACAGGGGGTGGGTTCTAAAGACAGAAAGCAACAAGAAGCAAAGCAATGAGGAGAAATAACAGGGAAACTGATTTCATGCTCGAAGGATTGCATCTCATTGAGCACAAGGCTCAGTGTGTGGTCTCCTTCAAGCTGCTACTGCCACCTGGTGGTGGGAAGCTGCAATGCAGGCCAGAGATTACATCCGAGGAAAACAACTCCTCACTTTAGTTTTTAATAAAACAAAATAAAAATGCTAACATAAATTAAAAGAGCTTTGAGGTAGTTCCAGTTCCAAAATGTTTTTCATCAGAATATGTATCATTATGCTCTTTACTTTGCTCCTAAGAGCATTTTCAGAAAGCATTACTGTCATCCATCAAGCACATTATTTTATCAACTGATGTTATTGAAGTTGCATGATTTGGTAGATTATAATATTTTATCAGTTGTGTATAGGGCTCAGAATACCACATTACCTTTAAATATCCAAATACATTTTTTGTTAAAAAACAAAGTTGTTATAATCTTTTACGGGAACTGAGATACATGTATTTGTAAAACCAAAATACAGAACTACATGTGGTTTGAAGGGACGGTCCACCTCAATACAGTACAAGCAATTGGATTATGGAATGGTTTGGAAAATGATGTTAAAAATGCCAAGTCAATGTGTACATTTAAGAAAAATGATCAAAACTGAATTGTCAAAAAAAAAAAAAAGAAGTAGTTTAATGTGTATTGTTTTAGAGTTAGAACATTAAAAAGAGTTATTCATTTTGTTCTGTTACTGAAGATTATTATTGATTGAACTAATAGTTTGAAAAAAAGGGGCAGCTATAATAAGATTTTTTTTCTTTCTGCTACCTTTCATTTTTTATATTTTGTATGTTATCGTTTATGGGATTGTTTTGTATTGTACAGTGTATTATAAAAATGAACACATTTTATAAATAAATAAATACATTTTATTTTGGGTTCTAGTGCAAAAAAGTAAAGATAATTAACAGTACAGTACATGTAAAGCTATTTGTTTTAATGCAGGTTATTGTTTTGATTTGGAATCCTGGCATTAAAAACATGGACACAAATGGTGACAAAAACCAAATTGAGAATAATAAAAAAATATATATAGAAATCACTTGAAGGCATCATTACTTTAAAGATGTTTTGATAAGTATCCAATGACTCGCTCAGTCACTGCTGGAGACAGACACCAGCTGTACATGACCCAGAAGAGAGAAGTGAGAAAAGTAAATGAATAGATGAGTAATGTGTGGTCAGCAAGTGGCCACATGTTTTCCATCTGGACATGGACAACAATATGATCAACTGCTGAGGATTTTATACACAACAGGCTGAAGTTGTTGGACCTTTATGGTTATTGTTACTCGGGGCATGTACAGGAGGAGCCATGCTTTAGGTGTTCAAGAATCCAGTTCGTATTGTGAAAATTGATCCTAAATCTAAATGTGTCAGGCAAAGCTCCTGAACTGTGAGTTGGACTTGAATGGATTTGTCTTCCAGACAGTTCTGGGTCACTAAGACAGAGCTGTTTGTGATTTTTATTTACTGCTGATGCTGTTTTCTAATGAAGTGAGAGAGGAAAAAAACTGAATATTACAAGCTCAAAAACAATATTTTGAACTCAGGCTATAACAAAGTTAGGTAAATAAACTAGAACAACTGCACACTCTGCTAAAATGCAGTTTTAATGTTTAGTGCTGGAATTAAACTATTAGTCAAAGGAAGCAGAACAGATCAAAAGTAAGCAAAACCATAATAAAAAAAAAAACAAACATCAAAAATCATAGCTAGAAGCCAAAAATCAGTCAATTAAGACAAAAGCAAGAATTACTGTATAGTAGTTAACAGTTAAAATAAGCAAAACCATAGGACAACTATGAATCCGAACTTAAAGAGAAACTTAATGAAGTTTGAAGAGATCTCTGTGTACTACAGTGGAAAATTTATTTAATCAAGTGAAATATTTTGTTATAAGTTATGAAAATAAAAATAAAGTCATAAAACACTATTCCAGACTGAGATAAACATTTGATATTTAATTGGTTAATACAACTACGTATGTAGAAACTAACAGAGAAGATAACAGGAAATAAGTGTGAATGCTGAATCGGCGTCAACGCAAATAAAATACAGGTGCATCTTAAAAAATTGAATATTGTGTAAAAAAAAATTGTCAGTTACTTCAGAAAGTCAAGCTCATATATAACACAGAGAGAAACATTTGAAGCCTTTATTTATTATGATGGTGATGAATATGTCTTACAATTAATGAAAAACTAAACTCAATGTTTAGAGACTTCATGCTTCCTTCTGCTGACGAGTTTAATGGAGACGACGCTGGTTTCATTTTCCAGCAGGACTCCACTCCTGCTCACTCTGACAAATGTACCAACAGCTGGCTGAGGAATATTCTCATTTTATGAGACACTGAGTTTTGTTTATTCGTTATTACTAAGCCATAATTGTCAAACTTACAAGAAACAAAGGCTTGAAATAGTTTGCTTTATGTATATAATGAATAAATGTAATATAAGAGTTTCACTTTCTGAAATGATTTGTGTTTTACATTTTCACGATATTCAATTTTTTTAGATGCACCTGTTGAAATATGTGTTTGTCATCTGAAGGCTGCTACTTTAAGTATTTGCTGTCTCTGCATCTAATACATTTCTGCAAACTTTGTAATTTTTCTGTAAGCAATCCCCCAGAATGTCAGCCTGAGTTCTTGAAGTTTTGTTTAGAGCCATGCGCAGCAGCAGCCTGTCAGTATTCTAGCTGTCTGCATTCAGTCAGATCGCTGTCGCCAACACGAAGAACCAGAAAGTAGCTTCACGGAGGCTTCTTCTCACTAATTAACACATCAAAACTGAGTTCACCAAGACACCGCTGGAAAACATACCACATGATACTCAGTGGGTAAATAGAAAGAAAAGTGACGTAAAAAAATAAACAAAGATAATAGATGAACACGATAACGCTGTAAACCAGGTCAGACATCAGAAAGGTCAGGATGATTAGCAGCTCTGCTAACGGCCTCCATCGCCTCATTAGTCTGCTTCAGCAAAGACCACCCGCTGTGATTATTGAGGGGAAGTCCCCTGTCGTCATGGCGATGAGAGATCCCCCTACAATTCACATTAAGTCACACTCTGACTTCTGTGATATCTTTTGAACAGACGTTTATGAAGAGGTGACAGAGACTGAAATATGCTACACATCAATAGCCACAGATACTCGCTCAGAAGCAGGAACATTAAAGAGGAACTTACCTCACCGTCAAAAGATAGCTCCGCCCCCATACCAGATTTAAAAAATGCATCAAAATGGGTGTGTCGAGAGACAAGGGGGGGAGGAGTCGGGGGGTTATGCTGCGTTCACGCCCCCTCTAGCAACAAACTAAAACAAACTAAAACTCTAGCAAACAACTTAAAACAAGCATCAACAAAGAATAATCATGTAGATGTATTTATCTATTCTCACCCGATCTATCCAAACCAAAAGGCTTTAAAAAAAATATGAAAATAATACCACAAAGGTACTCCGTGACCGGGGATCAAACCTGGTTCTTTCGGATCCCAAACCTGCTCCTACACCTCTGCCCCATCTTGGCATTCATGCATCACTCGTCCATCGCACAATAAGAAAACAAATACAACCAAATAGTTTTAGAACGCTGGAGTTCAACTGATATATTTTGATGAGGTGAAAAATATTCTTAAAATAAATAAGTTAAAATATACAAAGAACTAGTGCCATTCCAAAAACTATAATATGCTTTGTTGCAGTACTTTTCCGGAGTGCAATGTACCACTTCCATATGTGGTATGAACTGCAGCGAGGACCTTCTCATCTCTGCAGGGGATTGGCTCTGCTTGAACCACTTTCATGACGTCAGAGTGTACAAGACACGTCCGAGTGAACAGTCATTGACCAATGAGAAAATCAAGGTGCAATACAACAGTTCAACCCATAGGAATAGTGAAAACACGTTTTTAGACCAAATATTGCCGATTTAAACTAATACGCACACATATATGAAAACTAACACAGACATAGTGCTATACAACATTTTAGACACATTCTAGGGAGTTTATCAGCTAAAAAAACATTAATTTTGAAGTTAGTTCCTCTTTAACAAAGTTTGAGACAACAACAAAAAAAAGCCTCACAAAGAATGAGTAAACCAGCTGTCTCTGATTCAAAGATGTGAACCTGACTGTTGGAGAGACTCAAAGTCCTGTCCAGTGTAGGAGTACATGTGGGTTTATAAGATTCAGAATAGAAATACGTGTTTCCATAATGTACACTGCACAGCGTGTGCAGACTATGTGGTGCAAGAACAGATTTTTTTTTTTTTGCCCCATGTTTATCACAAAACATGAGCCATAATCACAGAAGTGCAAAGCCAAAAAGGTCAGCTGTACTCACGGTCGTTGCAGTGGGTCCCTGAGTAGGACGTCATGGAGCAGTCGCAGGTGAAATTCTCCCACTGCTGGATGCACACGCCCATGTTCGCGCACGAGTCCTCCTGGCAGGTGGTACTCGGGCCTAGAGAGAGACAGAGTACAACAAAACGAGGAGATAGGGCAGGCGTGCAGTCAGACAATAGTAAATGAGACCGCTGAGCGTATAAAGAGGGACCCATGCAGAAGAAATGCACTCTGTGGGCCTAGAAGGAGCAAACAGTGTCACCACAGGAGGCCTGACCTGGAGTACCACAGGGACGGGGGACTCATGCCAGCTGAAGCTGCAGCAGCACGGGCAAATCAAAGCAGAGGTGACAGGTTTGCACCAGACTTCCAGCATGCTTTTCAAGCAGTAAGAGCTAAAGCACATATTTGGATTTAAATACTGTAAAAGAGAGCAGGGCATTCTATTTATTTATTTTTCCCACGGGGAACATTTTGATTTGGTTAAAAGGAATGGAATAACAAAAAAGTGGACACAGACTACCTAGCAATGGTGGGCACCAGCCCTCTAAACCGCAAATCTGCTAATTGCGGACCTAAACAATTTGTTTGCGCTTTAGCGGATTTACTAATTTTTGTAAGTCATAAGCGGATTTGCGCTTTTTCTATTTAAAATGCAGTACCGCAAATAACTAATTATCTATCAGTATTCATTGTCTTGAACAGTGGAAAGTTTAACTGTTATGAATCACAATGCACGTGATCCATTCATGCTCTTATTTTGAAGTGATTCAAGTGAAGATAGTTTGGTTTCCTGTACTCCGTGCTTTGCTTTCATCATTGTGCCCGTAATGCATTGAAGTGCTTCAGTTTTCCAGTAAACAGTTTTAAAATTACTTTATCGATGCATTTTTAATGAAAAATCTACAATAAACAAAAGAAAAAGACAAAGAAGCAGCCGAAATAGCAATCCTCAACACATTCAACAACTTTTTAATTTTTAGACCATGAGCGAAAGGTCTAGTTTAGGAAATGACATCCCCAGCGATTTGCGGTTATAGGTAGGATGAAGGTGTAAAACAGTTCATGCACCACTAGTTGGCAGTGTAGTGCAAATATTCTATAACTTATTGCTGGCTACCAAGTGTTGAATTGAACTTGCGTTTTAAAATTAGCTTCCACTAGTTTTCCTAAGACATAAGCGCTTTTGAAATTGCGGACCTAAACGCTATAGAAATTGCGGAACTAATTTTTGGACAAGCGCTGCCCACCACTGCTACCAAGGTCTAAACCAACATGTCCTCACACCCTGCTCGTCATATATTGATGCTTGGGCTCGGGTCCCTCCGCGTCACATGCTTGAAGCGTCGGGTCGGCCCACGGGCGACCCGCCGCGTCAGGTGTACGATGCGGAGGGACCTCTGTTCCCTACTCGTCAATATATGATGAGTAGGGAGTGAGGATGAGTTGTCTAAACATTATAGTGCTGGTAGAAGATGTGCATTTAGAACATACTGTATTATCATTTGTTAAAATTTCTCCTTTTAGATGAGAACAAGCTTGGAGCAGTTAGCACATACAATTCAGCAATACAGTATTCTAATAAACACACTTCTTGTGAATTAACACAGAGAGTTTTGACATCAACTTTTGGTGAAACAAAACTTTATATATTTTAATATTATTGTTTAATCTATTGGAATACTGGCAAAGTCAAAAGTAGACTGTGATTACCTATCACATGATGACCAATGTTGTAAACTGGTAAATAATGAAACTTCTGTTTTTGAAGATTCTTAAAAAAAAACAATTAATTTTAATGAAATATTTCAAATGGTTGTGTTTTTGTTTGACATTATAAGTGCTATGTGTTTTCATCACCATATGTTCCTATACAATGATGAAATCTGTTCTTTGCATTTAACTCATCACAGGTGAGATACACACAGGTGGAGCAATGGGCAGTTGTGTAAGCGCCAGGGAGCAATTAGGGATTGGGTGACTTGCTCAGAGATGCCACGGAATGACTGGAAGTTGAACGGCAACTTTCTGGTCCCAAGTCGGCTGCAGTGGTGTAGTCTACATTTTTATAGTGGGTACATTATACTTAGAAACCAAAGTGCACCAGTTAGTACAATGTAAGTGTTACTTTATTTTTGATTTTTAAGTGTATTGAACATTTCCAAATTTCTCTGATGCTTATATTTGAATAAATGTACAACAAGCTGTGTACAACAGTTGGCTTTCTATTAAAAACATTATAGAATGTATAAAACAGTACCAAAGCAAAACATGTTCAAGTATTAAGTAGTAAGAACAGAACTCAATGTGTCTATAAAATGTTCCAAATGTGTTGACAATGACACAAGCCCATGTATCATTGCCAATGATACATGGGCTTGTGTCATTGGGCACTTTCAAGTGGGCATACTGGAATGCCCATATTTTTCTAGTGGGTATACTCCGTGTGCCCTCGTATCACATAGACTACACCACTGGTCGGCTGCCCTACCTCTACCCCATATAAGCCCCCATTGAGGGCCATATTGACAGACAAAAGGCCACTCCTGGCCCTTGGTTCCTATTTTGCCCATGTGTGATATAATTATTGCTTTAAAGAAATAATTTGGCGATTTGTGATGTGATGTTCTATCCAACAATGTTCTATAGTTGGAACCTTTGCAACTGTGACGTCAGTTTGCCTCGGTGGCAAATCAGGTCAGTCTAGAAGTTTACTGAACTCCTGGCAGACTGTATCAGGAACTCTACTTTTAGTAGGAACTCATATGTTCTATTAAGACTACGGATGGGGCCGATCCGATCCAGTATCGGTATCCGATACCAGCATAATTTAAGTATCGGATATTGGATCCAACCTGCCGATATTTCCGATACAGCTTCAAAGATCACTTGTGTTCAATCACATTCTGTGACTGCCATCTTAACATTGTGTGAGTTAAACCCAATGAAGACACTCTTGAGACTTACAACAGGAAACTCACAAACTTTAACTAAGCATTATGGGAAAGACAACTAAATCCACTCCCTTAGTGGTTAAGGGGAGTGGATTTTGTTGTCTTTCCCATCATGCTTAGTGTTTTTTAGTTTTCCAGCTTTAGGTGCAGCTGGAAAACTAAAAAAACGCTAAGCATTATGGGAAAGACAACAAAATCCACTCTTTTAGTGGTTAAAGGGAGTGGGCTGTGTTGTCTTTCCCATCATGCTTAGCGTTTTTTTTTTTTTTCCAGCTGCACCATCAGTGAGAAGGACATGTGTGTGGTATAGACCTGCCTCTTGTGTGCTGTTAAAGTTTGTGAGTTTCCTGTTGTAAGGCTCAAGAGTGTCTTCATTGGGTGTATCTCACACAATGTTAAAATGAATAGTCACAGTACAAAAATGTAATGGTACAGATTCACATACCTGAACAGTATTGGATCGGAAAAGTATCGGTCGATACCCAGTTTTTAAGGATCGGATCGGAAGTGAAAAATGTGGATCGGTGCATCCCTAATTAAGACACAAACAAACTAAAAGAAAACAACATGAAGTTTAAGCACATACAGTAGGTTATTTCAAATCTGTCTGGCATTTTAAAAGCCTGAAAAACAACTTAAAAAGGGCCTAAGCCTAGCCTACACTTCTGCCCTCTTCTTCCTACTCCATGTTCTGGGACTCAAAGCATTGATTTAAAAATCACCAGGCTATACCTTCAAGGGCCCTTGTCTAAGTGCTTAAATGGACATTTAAAACATGAGTGATAAATGGGACTCCAGTTTGGCTGATGTGATGACACTGTCGCTCACGTTTCACTTTGTGTGCAAGTGGACTTGCATGCAATCTTTCATCACTCCGACGTGTTTTGAGAAAGTTTTAGCACTGTAAAACTTGAGACGCTGCATTCCCTCTGTGAACAAGCAAGGCAAGACGCACAAGAATAACCTAACAGACAGGTCACGGAGAAAATATTGATTTTCAACATTGAAAACTTGCAAACGAAATCCTGGAAATTGTGTTTAAACATTTGTGTGAGAATACTCGATGAACACTAAGTACAGTAGACAGACAGAAATCAGGAGGAGGAACAAGAACAAGAGCACTTAAGAACATTAAGTGCATATGGCTGAGTATGCACAGAAGTCCAGAAGTGTATTCAAAGTCAAACTGGATGTGTGTTTGCTCCTCTTCACACCACACATAGTGCTTGCTTTTGAATACTTCTAGTGAGAGGGAATGCAGAAAAAGACAAGCACCCTGCATAGATAAGATGAACAGATCTCCTATTTAGAGACTAGATGGACAGAGGAGAAAAAAAAAAGTTCAACAATACTCTTTCAGATAGTCATACACAATAAGAAACTGAACAAAACAAAGAAAAAGATCAGTAAACTGTACAAATACATAGCAGACAAATGCAAGTAAACGTTTAGGAGCAATTGTCTTGTGCAAGACAACGTGAAGAGAAGAAGACAATTGAAGTGGACACAGAGCAAGTTTGCCAGCTGAAAGTGCATTTACTGTGTAATGTACAGTAACGGTGGTTGACCAGGCATCCTAAACCCATTCTTATCAATGCAAGTGGAAAGAGTGCACAAACACAGTGGCTCTCTGTTAGAGGGAGCAGCAGTGGTGGATTCCACTCTATCCCAGTGTTTCAGCAGGAGGTTTGCTCTCTGAGGAAAATCTGACGCACCTAACATGAGGGGTTTTCAATAAAAGTAGAATGATTCTGAACTACTGCCCAAAAATACAACATGCATTAACTTTCTTCATTGAAGTCCAATAGGATTATGGTTTTTATTTTTTTAACTGTTTAGGCTGATAAAATGCTTTTGATGTTTTGAAGTATAAACTATACTTATTGCTAGTATCACTGAGCTCTCTGTGGATAGCAAGCAGCCATCAAGGCACTAACAATAAATTGTTAGGCTGATGGTCTTCCTTTATCATGTGAACAGCTAGTTCTAGCTGTCACCAGTCAACTGGTGGATCTACAATGAGAAGGTGTTGTTTATAAGATTGAGTTTATTGCAGCTCCTCTGACTTAAGAAGTCCTTTGGATAAAATAAAAAAAAATGTTTCAACAAGAAGAATCTGTCCAGAGGACCTAACTTCATTATTATTATTTTTAGATATAAACTATATAGGTAACAACTACAAAAGAAAGCTACTGCCAGTGGTTCATTAGGATTTCCATGGCAACCTCATCATTAGTTTCCTTTTTGATAAGACAGAAAAGGAGATCAAAAAGAAAGCCATAAACAATTACTCTGCAAAAACTAAGTAATACTGACATAAATGCCCAAATCTTACTAGTAAAAATATTTGCTGGTCACATTTGTAAATTTGTTCATCTTTATAAAACTGGTTGCTATGGCGGCTCACAGAAATGCAGCGGCTTCTCATGCTCCCGGGATTAAGCCTTATTTTAATTATTTTAATGAGGCTGTTTTAGGCACTAGTTCAGTGCTAAATTCATGGCTCAGGTACAACTCAACCAAACTGATGGCCATCAGAGACAGTTCGGTTATTAATGTATGAAATCTGCACTCGGCAGTCAGCAGCTCCTGAGGACAACAAAATGGTGCAGCAAAGTGCAAGGAGCAATGGCCAAGAGCAAATGATTGGCCAGGGAACCGAAGGGGTGAAGCAGGGGAGTGCGTTGGCCACCAATTCCTACTCTCTGGCCAATGTCCACTTACTGGATAACAAAATGGACTTGTTACATCTGAGGATGAGTGTTTCTACAGAGATGAAGAACTGTGCTGTTCTTTGCCTAACAGAAACCTGGCTTAACAATAACATGCCAGACTCAGCTTTCCAGATCAATTGAGTTTACTGCAGTGTTCATCACCATTGTTTACATCCCGCTGGGTGCCAATGCTAACAAATCATCAAAGGAGCTGCATGACACCATTAGCTCGCTATATATAAAGCACCTCGAGGCATTTTACGTGGTTGCGGGGGAACTTTAACCACATGAAACTGATGGACACTGCCCAGTTTTTACCAGCATGTCACCTGTCCTACGTTGGGAGACAACACTCTGGACTGTGTGTACACTAACATCCAAGGTGCATACAGAGCTCTTCTTGCCCCCATCTTGGCCTCTCCGACCACATCTCAATCCTGTTGGCACCAGCATATAATCCGCTGATGAGATGGATTAGGCCAACATAGAAGACAGTCACTGTGTGGCCCAGGGGTGTAGCCTCTGTGCTCCAGGACTGTTTGCAGTTCACAGATTGGCAGGTCTTCAGAAAGGCAGGTACATATGAGGGAGAGGTGGACCTGGACAAATACATCTCCTCTGTTCATGTCTTCAACTCCAAGTGTGCTGATGAAATCAACACCAGGACAATAACCTGTTGTCAGAATCAGAAACCCTGTCCGAATGCTGAGGTGAGAGCTCTGCTAAAAGCTAGCAATGCTGCGTTCAGGACAGGTGAGGCATCAGCACTCAAGAGGTTAGGAAAAGACTGACTGCAGGCATTGCAAGGGCCAAAGCCACATACGTCCAGAAATTTCAGGGTCACTTCATCACTAACAACTCCTGGCGTATGTGGAAGGGTATCAAGTGCATTACTAAACTATAACATCAGGGATACACAATGCCCAATGGACCCATCATTGCCTGATGCATTCAATAAGTTTGATGCTCACTTTGAGGACCCTAACACCACCCCCACCACCAGACTTGTACCACCACCCCGTGAAACATCACTCTATGTGACCACAGCAGATGTGAGGAAGACCCTTCAGGGAATCAACCCCTGTGAGGCTGAAGGCCCATACAACATCACAGGGCAGGTACTGAAGGAATGTGCACACCAGCTGTCTGATGTGTTGGTGGATATCTTCAACACTTCACTGTCAATGGCACTTGGCCCCACCTGCTTTAAGTCTGCCACTATTGTCCCTGTACACAAGTGCTCCACAGTGACATGCCTGAATGACTACTGACCTATAGCCTTAACATCAGTAATCATGAAGTGCTTCAAGAGGCTGGTCATGACCCACATCAAGGACTCCATCAACGTCACTGTGGACCCACATCAGTATGCCTACAGAAGGAACCACTCCACTGCTGACACTATCCCATCAGTGGTCCACACAGCCCTCACCTACCTGGAGAGCAGAAATTCTTACATCCGTCTGCTCTTTCTGGATTTCTCCTCACCCTTCAACACCATCATCCCACAGACCCTGGTGCAGAAGCTCTCCTATCTTAGACTGAGTCCCACACTGAGGAACTGGATTCTGGACTTCCTGACCAACAGATCTCAGACTGTCAGGCTCCACAACACCGTCTCCTCCTCCATCATTCTCAGCACTGGCTCACCCCAGGGCTGCATGCTAAGCCCTCTCCTGTTCACTCTGCTGACATGACTGCTCGGCTAGACACCCCAGCTGCCATATAGTGAAGTTTGCGGACAATACACCAGTAGTGGGACGCATCACGAACAATGATGAGTCCAAATTTAGAGAGGAGGTGGAACACCTGGTGCAGTGGTGCAGAGACAATAATCTCTGCATCAATGTGAAAAAGACCAAGGAGATGGTGGTGGATTTTCAAAAGGGACAAGGACCCTCTTCATCCACTACACATCAGAGGAACAGCTATGGAGGTGGTCTCCTGCTACAGGTAGCTGGGGTGCATATATCTAGTGACCTCACCTGGACAGCCAACACTTCCTGTCTGGCCAAGAAGGCCCAACAGCGTCTCTACTTCCTCAGGAAGATGCAGAGAGCTGGACTTGGGAGTTCTGTCCTGAGGAGCTTCTATTGCTGTGTGGTAGAGAGCCTTCTCTGCACCTGCATTACCATGTGGCATGGCAGCTGCACTGCTGCTGAGAGGATGACTCTGCAGAGGTGGCTAAGGCCACACAGAAGACTGTGGGGAGCAGCCTTCCCACCACCTTGGACCCCTTCACTTTACGATGCAGAGGGAGGGTGCTCTGTATCACCAAGGACTCCACTCATCCTGCACACAGTCTGTTCCAGCACCTGGGGATCGAACCTGGGACTTTCGGGTCCCGAGTATGCTGCCCTGCCTCTACCCCATCTCAGCCCCCATACGAGGTACTAATACCACAAGTCATTGTACACTATTCCCAATTCCCAGGTTTGCTTTGATGACTTTTAAAAGGGTTTGCTAAAGATGCTGAGGAGTTGCTAAAAGAAATGTGTGAAACCAAAAACCACAGGTCAAATATAATTAACATTGCTTATGCATTAGCATCCCTAAAACAAAAGTATAGTTTTAGAGAAAGAGCAGCCTGATACAGCAGCAACACAACAGTGTTTAAATGTTCAGCGACAGCCAAGCTGACATTTTCACTCAGGCGCACCCAACTCCCGCAAATTGTCTACCTCTGCTTTTGTGCAACAGCTTCAGACTCAGTGATGGCTACATCACTCAAATGAGCACATTTGTTTACAGTTTTTAATTACAGTCTCTAAGCTGTGAATGTTGGATGCAGTCCAAAGAAGAGATTTCATGCCTAGCTTGATGGTTCACAAGGAAGGCCACAGGGACTAAAAAAAAAACCAGCTTCAAGAAGATTTTAGCTCAAAACTTGACTTTCATGGCTATAATTACACTGAAGCACTATGTTTAAACTTTAGTCCAAAAAGATTTTTGTTCTAGTTTAAATAGTTTATTTTTTTCCAACAGAGAGCAAGTCTCCGCTGCAGCAGCTGGGAGACGGTTCTTGCCATGGTGACACCCACGATGCATTGCACACAGCAACCTTTCAGGCAAGCTGGCCTTTGAGAGGCGGAGTTTAACCGTCTACCTTGCAGGTCGGCTTTGGTGAAACCAACTGTATTGGTGCAGAAAAGAAAATAAGGACAGAGCAGAGCAGGAAACAAGAGCAAAGCGTTAGTGAGGCACCAGCACCGTTACTGTTCTCAAAGCTCAACAGCAAAACATTGTCAACAAGAGGGGGGTAAAGGAAGCTGTGTATGTTAAGAGAGAAAAACCTTCTCTTAACAGAGGAGGAGGTCTGAGATTTCAACTGTCTAAGACCTATAACTCAGTTTTGGATTTGATTCCGAAACGTTTTACACCGGATGGGAGCAGGGATGCCTTGTCTGTAAATTAGACTAACAAAGTTCTCTGAGCAGCCTCTTTTGTTGTTTGGGAGGTGTTGTTTGTCAATTTACATACAGTTTTGTGTCTTCTAACAGAGACCTCAAGGGAACCTCCTACTGTTAGGTGTGATCTTTCAATTTACATGTATGTGTTACAAACCCCCTTTTAAGCTGGGATGTGTCGTTTTGTCAATTTAAATAGAATGGGCATGTTAGTTAATTTGTGGTGTTTTTTCAGTTTCCAATTTCATATGTTGGTGCGTGACTTGTAAGCCTGTATAAAACTTCTCGTTCTCACAGCTTCCATTCAGAATTGAAAAAGACTTCTGGACAGAAGTCGAAACGTTTTCTGCAACAAATAAAGTCCAGTTGATCCTGTATTGAACGCCTTTTTTGATTTCATCATGTCCTGGACGACTGAGAATCTTCACCAGCATATTGTCAACAAGGGGAACTTTGGAAGATTGGACATGACCTTCTTAACTGAGGTCATGAATGAGTGTGCTTCTTATATTATCACCTTCAAATAAGCTCCTTGAATATAAACACCTCAAGGAAGCCACCATATCTGCTGGGCTTGTTGTAAGACTCTTTACTTCCCTATAGATATTGTGTGAGGAAGAAAGAACCCCATACAAGAGGTAACACTCAACCCATGGTAAAAGTCATCACTCATGGAAAATGTTCTTTCAATTGTTTCATTCTGTTTTAAAAATTATCTAGACATGACACAAAACTATGTTTTATTTAAATTCTAATTCTCAAAAAAATACAGGTATAGTCAGTCTAAACAGCTTTTTTTAGATCAAGAAGAAGATTTTTAGGATTGCGATACATCACAAGCTGTGGCAATGTCAATATACAGCATGTGTTTCTTTAAGGGGACTTTTCACATCTTATGATAACATGCATAATCATCTTGAAATATAAAGTTATCACAACCAAACGTCTTCTCAATGATGGAGTTAAAAAAAAAAAACGTTGAACATATCAATGCAGACAGTGCTTATTTAGAATGACTGCTGTCACCTCTTTGTTTTTACCAGACATGAACGCCCAGATCAACAATATCTCTGGAAATTCAATGATGGCTTTTTGGTTTTTCGTAATGCTTATCCCCTTTGATTTTTTTTTTTTACAGTTTGACTCCACTTTCCTCTGACTTCCAACAAAGTTAAGTCAGGTTCTCTGGACATTTTTTTGTGTGTGTTGAAACGTTTCATCTTTCATCCAAAATACTTCATCAGTCTGAGGAGCCACAACAAACTCAGCCCCACAAGTAGCACACATAAGCCGTTTTCGCACTGCACAGCCCTCCCCGGCCCAGCTCGTCCGGGTTGTCCCTGAGCCCAGCCTGGCCCGCCCCCGCTCATTTCGCATTGTGCGGAGAGCCGCCTTGAAGTGGGTGGAGAGTTCTCTTGAAGTGGGTGGAGAGTTCTTGTGTGCGCGATTGGTGTGTGTTAAGAGAAGAGATGGAGGCGCCGCTAAAAAATATTTGTTAGCTGACTATATATGATAGGGTTTCTGAGTTTAATGTTTGTTAATATCTGATTACAAATCAGCTTATCTTACATGGACGTAGCCAGGATTTTCTGAGGGGTGATCCGTTAAAAGAAAACTGGAACTACAAAGCGCAAGACACCCGTTGGCTCACTGGTAGAGCGTGTGGTTGCCGCTCCGAATCTTTTCTCGACTCGGGTTCGAACCTCACTAGGTTTAAACTTATTTTACGTTTGTCTTTTATTGGATTAAAAAAAGGAGTTTGTGTTATGCCTGTGGTTAACACAAACTCCTTTTTTTTTATTTTTTATTTTACCAGTGAGCCAACGGGTGTCTTGCTCTTTGTAGTTCCAGTTTTCTTTTAACGGATCGCGCCTCAGAAAATCCTGGCTGCGTCCATGTAAGATAAGCTGATTTGTAATCAGTTATTAACAAACATTAAACTCAGAAACACTAATATATATATATATTCAGCTAACATTTTTTTAGGGGTTTCTGTAGTTAAATTTTAATGAAATTCAGCTCGCGCTGAGGTTGTTGTTAGAAGAGTTGATGACTCAACACGCAGCAGTCCCGCCCCTGCTGCAAACAACGAATCAAATGATGAGCAGTACATGACGTCAAACTGGGCCCGGGAGCTCGGTCCGATTAGAACCTCAGTCGATCGGGTTCTAAAACTCGGGCTGCCGCCGGCCCGAGAAGGCAAATGCAAACAACACGAACCCGGGTTAGAAGCCGGGCTGGGCCGGGGAGGGCCGGGGAGGGCCGTGCAGTGCAAAAACAGCTATAGTGGGCCAACCAGTATGATGTTTTGAACCACTTTGGCCATGGCTGCCTCAGAGGAGTCAAAAGGGGAGAGGGCAAACTCCAGAAACCATCTTAACATCATCAAAATGGTTGGTCCACTATGCTTGTGGGACTGAGTTTATTGTGGCTCCTTGAACTGATGAAGTTCTGTGGATGAAACACAAAATGTTTCAACACAAATAAACTACTGTATCCGGAGGACCTGATTTAACCTTGTTGGACTTTTTACGTGGATCATTGAGCATTAACTTTGATGTTTCCTCTGACTTGTTTCTCATTTGTTCTATTGTGTATTTAAGTTCTCTTTCTTGAAGCTTTGATGTCTTCTTTGGTTTACCAGCATGCTTGCCTTTTTATAGCCTTCCCATTGTGTTTGGTATTGGGCAATATTTTAGACGCAAATGACTGAGAACAATATATATTTTGTAGCAATTCATAATGATTTATCTTCTTGGAAAAGTTTCATTATCCTCTCCTTTGTTTTGACTGACATATTTAGTGTTGAAGCCATGATTAGCATCAGTCTGCTTTGTCTATCAACTCTCCAAGGTGTGAGCACTTTCTTTAACTAAAGACTAATATCAGATTTAGTCTGATGCAGCAGATATTTGTTTTAGAATAACATTCAAAATGGTTCTATATTTTTAGTTAATTTAATCTAAAAAGTAAAGAAAGTTGTAATTTTGAACAAAGTATAGATTTGTGGCATGTCAGTGATTATTATTATTATTTTTTTAATAAACAATTGAAAGAACAACCTTTAGGAGTGGTGAGTCTATTCACTTCTCTCCAGGGGTAGTGGTATCATTAAATATTTTTTGTTAGTTTTTTTTGTTTTGTTTTTGTTTTTGTGGGAAACCGTAAAAGAAAAACATATACAGGTATTACGAACAATAGGAGTTTAAAAAATGTTTCAGGGAAGTAGACTCTTATTTTAACAAAAGAAGCAGTAAGTCAAACAACATTCATTCAGATTACACTAATATTAAAAATCTTAAAGTGATTAAAGAGGCAGGCTGTTGATTATTGCTAAATTAAAGCATCTGTAAAAGTCTTGAAAGGTTTAATATCTGTAAAATGGAAACAAATGTATGTTCCCTTTTCCCATCATTTAGAAAAACATAGTTTTAGCAATGATTACGCAGCTTTGACAACATTTTACAGATCCAGAATGACATATTTGAAGAATCATCCAATAATGGAGTAAATACCTGACAAAGGGAAGAAAGAGGATTAATGGTGCCACTGAAAGGGCTACTCCGGAAAATTCTAATTATCCTGATAAATCTTACACAGCAAGTCATAATTCCTAGGTGCTACAGGCCGTTTGTACCTTCGCAGCCACGCTCTATCTGCCCACTGCGGAAAAGGGCGTTGTTGATGAGGTCTGGCAGGCGGCCGTTGAGATCCACAGAGGCCAAGCAGCCCTGGAAGCCCTCCCGAGAAACCACCAGCTTGGGGAGGTTCTGATACATGTTGGGTCCCAAACCACCGATGAACAGGTCACCTGATGAGACGCAAAAAACTCATGTAAGGTGCATTTTATAGAGTTGGACATAAGCTTTCCACAGAACTTCACTTCAAATAATTTTCCTTTTACAATAAGAAAAAAGTTTATTAGAATAAAATTGTAAAGTTAGGTTTAGTTTCTATAACTTGAAGTACCTTTAAGGTCAAGGTTTTTGGCTCCATTGACATTCTGAGTGACTGACTTGGAGTCCACCTTGAGGGTGTGCGTGTTTGCAGCATCTCGTGTGATGACCACATTGTGCCACTGGTTATCATTCAGTGGGTTGTCACTATTCCCTTTCAAGAGACTGGGTCCATTCCCGAGATCAAACACGTAGTGGACAAACCTGGTGAACAGATCAGGACTGGGATCAGCAGTCTCACTAATACCGTTGAATTCAGAAAACATCTAAACCCATATCAGTACGGCTACGGTAATTTAAATGACATTTCCATAAAACATCAATATGTTCATATGCATCTGAGTCGTGCTCACCCTTTGACCAGTTCCACTGCGATGAAGTCGTTCCCATCTCCACTGTTGAAGATGATGAAACCATCAGGCGAGGTGGTTTTGAACTGAAAGAACAGGTGCATTGTGGTATAAGCCTGCAAAGTGGCCAGTCCAAGGTAGCTGCCCTTAGTCTTGAAGGTGACGGGGTCGGCAACAATGAATCGCATGCCAAAGCGGGCGTTGAGCTCGCAGAAGTCGATGTCCCCATTCTTGCACATGTCGATGTATAGCATACCGTTAAACTTGAGGCTCTGATGAGAGATTAATGAAATAAAAGATGCTAAGTTAACTCCTGTACATTACTTATTATTATTTTTGTTGTTGTTGAGATGGGGACTACTTTACCTTCACCGGGTTTAATCTTATGGGAGTGCCACAAGGATCAGTTCTGAGACCAGTGCTTTTCAGCTTGTTCAACAGTTATTTTCTGATAATGTTTGGAGTCATTAAATTTTTTATTATTATTTTACATAGCTGTGAAGTTGTCACATATAAAGTAAAGTATGAGGCTGGCTTCAGTGTTTGCACTTCAAATAAAACACTTAGAAAACCTTCACCAAGTGTAAAAATAAAAAAGAATATTCAAAATATTTTTTTGCCCAAATGATTGTGCCAAAGGTAAAACAAGTGAAGAAAGTTAAACACTGAAAAGTAATTTCAGTACACCAGCATGCTAAAGTCCCCCATTGCTAAGTGACTTAAATAATGGAAGTTTGTACTTTTTGAGAGTAGATTTTTTTTTAAACTGAAATTCAACAGATGATGGAAGTACAGTAAACCTTAATGTTTACTGGTGCAACATATTAAAGAAGAAGTTACCTTCATAGAAGAAGATAGGTAGTTTTTTTGCACCTTGTTCGAGGAAGCACAGAGTGACAGATCCTGGCAAGTGGAGGGCAGCACCAAGTGCAATGAAGGAGCCAGGGGGTGGCCAATGGTGGTCTTGGCCACCATGAGACAGTATTAACTATGCTTTAAAGCAATATTAATACTAGAAAGCTTAGTTTCCTCAAATGGTCATGATGTCCAGTTTGCATACCGTATTTTTCTGAGTGTCGCACCTTTTTTATCATTTTTCCAAACCTGCGACCTATACTCAGGTGTGACCTATATATGGCTTTTTATAAAATAAGCTGATTTGTAATCATTTATTAACAAAAATTAAACTGAGACACACTCTTACAATAATGTCAGCTAACAAATGTATTTTTTAGGTGTTTATCCTGCTAAAATTATTCATTTATTAAAGAAAAGTTCAGCTCAGACACATATTTGCTATAATTTTTTATCAAACAATTAATTGTTTTTAAGTGTTAATCTTCTTAAAAGCCTTGCTGTGCGCTCCTGTGGAAGAGACATTTGCAGCAGAGCTAAACACGGTCCACATTTTGATGTAGATGCGACCTATACTCAGGTGCAACCTATATATGGATTTTTCCAATTCTTTGGCAATAATTGGACAATGCGACCTATACTCAGGTGCAACCTATATATGGATTTTTCCAATTCTTTGGTAATAATTAGACAATGCGACCTATACTCAGGTGCAACCTATATATGGATTTTTCCAATTCTTTGGTAATAATTAGACAATGCGACCTATACTCAGGTGCAACCTATATATGGATTTTTCCAATTCTTTGGTAATAATTGGACAATGCGACCTATACTCAGGTGCAACCTATATATGGATTTTTCCAATTCTTTGGCAATAATTGGACAATGCGACCTATACTCAGGTGCAACCTATATATGGATTTTTCCAATTCTTTGGCAATAATTGGACAATGCGACCTATACTCAGGTGCAACCTATATATGGATTTTTCCAATTCTTTGGTAATAATTGGACAATGCGACCTATACTCAGGTGCAACCTATATATGGAATTTTTTCCAATTCTTTGGCAATAATTGGACAATGCGACCTATACTCAGGTGCAACCTATATATGGATTTTTCCAATTCTTTGGTAATAATTGGACAATGCGACCTATACTCGGGTGCAACCTATATATGGATTTTTCCAATTCTTTGGTAATAATTGGACAATGCGACCTATACTCGGGTGCGATCTATACACCGAAAAATACGGTACATGTCTGGTGGTGGCCATCTTGGATTTTGATGTGACAAACAACTGAACAGAGACCTTTTCTTATGTCGAGATTCAGCCACACACCAAAACGGGTGGTTCAATAACCAAAATCACCTTGCTTATTGTTTTTGTTTGTTTGTTTGTTTTTCCCAAAGTTATCCAGTTCACAAGACAGATGGACAGAAGGCATTTCAAAATCACCTCTTTGCTACACGACTGGGGACAACAAACTAGTTAAAAAGCACACCAAAAAACTGCTAAAACAATAACATTTTAGATAGCAACTTTCCAACTGATCAGAAAAGTCATCTACTTAGGAAGCATTGATGATGTGCTTGAATACAGTGTTTGGGTCTTAGATCATTCTAAAACCAGTCGGAAACCTTCACAAGCCTAAAACTTCTGTATTCTTATGACAGCCATAACTTTTTAATCCTTTTGTAATGGTCACTGATCAATTTATACAGCGTTAGATTTATTTCCATTTATTTTCATTGGTTTCCTTATCTTGTTATATTATCTACGCTGCAAATATGACCATTTATTATTAATTATTGTCTCCTGCAAGGTAACAAGTGTGTTCCAAATGAAAGTTTGAACTTGTTTATTTGTTTGTGTAAATTGTTTTGTAATAATATGTTTTGGAGACGGTGGGGGAGTGGACTTAAAAGGAGGAGGAAGTGACGGCGCTTGCTCTCTCTCTCTCTCTCTGACTCACCTGGGAGTGCGCACCTGCTGAGAAGGATTTTGGCGTGAGGCCGTTGCCCTGTGGACTGCCTGTGGACTGTGGATTACCTTGAGTTGGGATCGCTGTGGATTAGTAAATTTCTCCTTACCCAGGACTGCAGGGGAGGCACGCTAAAAGGACCTTGAGACTCTGGTGAGATTGTTTCTTTTTATTTCGGCGCGCCGACGCCTGGATGGATTGAGTGGGCGTTTCCTCATCCTGCTTCAAACAAACTTTTTATCTGAGAGAGCATTTGGACTGAAAGTTGGTGCAGTTTGGGTTTTAATTTGGTTTATGGGGTTTGTCTGCAGCTATGTAGATGTTGGGAATGCTGCAGATATGTAAATGGTGGGGGAATGAAGCGTTCGGGTTTGTTTATGTGCACAACTGATTTGTTTGTTTAAATTGGGTATTAAATGTCATCACATGGCTAATATCAATAGATGTTTATGAGAGTTTTCTTGTATGTGGGGTGAATTATTTTTCTGTTTACTGGTTTATGCTTTCTGCTCAACCTTTATACGTTTTAAGCGCCGTCAGCTCCAGGCACTGCCCCTGACTAATTTAGCGTATGTAATAATTAGTCCCCTTTTATCCTAGCGGTGGGGGGCAGGTTGTTATATTTGGTGGCCCGTGTGGGGAGCTAGTGTTCTTGTGGAGTGAGGCTGCTATGTATATTGTTTGGTTGTTTGAAGTAAAGCTAAATTAATTTCGACATAAGCATTTTACTTCATAGCCTCTCAGTTGATTTTGTTTTTCATTTACAAATATTGTAGGCCCAAATTAGTGTCTATAATTTTTTTGGTGTAGAGAAAGTAAGTGGTGGATTGTTGGAATAGTGGCTTAAATGCAAGTTGTTGTTTTTTTTTGATATTGTGAAGTTGTTTTTTTTTGATATTGTGAAGTCAGCATAAGTTATATACATGACACCAACACATGTACATATATCATACAAATACTGATTTGTTGCATACAGCATCAGATTTCAGCGCCTGGAGGCCCTTAACTCAAACTATGTCAGCTTCAAATCATTCAGATTCCTCCTCTGAGGAGTCTGCGTCTAATCAGCATTCAGCACCCTTAGGGAAATTCGACCGGCATGTTACAGTCAGGCTACAGCCAGACAATCCTGATGTAACCCACTTATCCTCCATGCTCAGTAGCATGTATCTAGACCCATCAGTGGTTCAAGCAGATGCTGGGATTAACACAGAAACTGAGACATTAGCAGAACAACTCTCGGACCTCCAGCAGAAAGTTGAAGCCTTGGAACAACGCCTCAGAGATGCGATTGACAGCACCCTCCATCGTGAGGAGGGACTCAGGGCTGCTATTGACTCCTCTGCTGTTTTGATAAAGGAATATGTGGAGGACCACCTCCAGAAGTTGGACCAAGAGGTTGTGGCCTGTCTCAAGCGTAGGGATAAACGGTGGTCGGAGGAACTAAATCAAACAGTCCGCAAAGGTGCTCTCCCTTGGGGGCCGTCCACTTATTCAACTCCAGCTGCTCATGGGCCCGTTGGTGGACTGGCTGGGGAGAGAGACGCTAGCCAGGCATCCCATTATGCTGCTGCCAGACCCCCTATTAAGATGGACTTTCCTCAGTTTGGGGAATCCCGCAGCACCTCAGATGTGACTGATTTTATAGAGCAGTGTGAGAACTTCTTAACGCTCAGACCCTTGTCAGATGTGGAGCTCCTAGGCACACTAAACACTGTTCTGAAAGGACCCGCACGCAGCTGGTGGCTGGCGACACGGACAAAAATAAAAGATTGGGATGACTTTAAGGCTGCATTCCTGGAAGCCTTCCTGCCTACCGACTACCATGCTGAAATAGAGGAACAGCTCCGCTCAAACGTTCAAGCACCAAACCAGTGTGTGAGGGACTTTGCTTATGACCATCGAGCCCTGTGCTTAAAGTGGAGTCCGGACATGGCTGAACAAGAAATTGTCCGCAGAATCTTGAGTGCCTGCAACCCCAGACTGGCCAGTGGTCTAAGAGGCATCGTAACCACGGTGGAACAACTCGTGAAAGTGGGGTCGCTGATTGAAAGGGATTGGAGCAACTCCCGGGAATACTGGAATAGAGTACAGCAGGCCCATCCTTCGGACAGATCAAAGAAAACAGGAAGAAAGTCTGAACACAGCCAAGCTCGGGGACATGGAGGAGATGTGGCCATAGTTCAAGCGGTACTGTCCCTGCTGGTGGTTCCTGTAACTATTCGGGGAACTACAGGAGATGCTGTCCTCGACTCTGGATGTACTTATTCCCTCATGAAACAAAGCCTGTGGAAGAGGATAAGAACACCTGGTGAAACCCTGAGTAGAAGTGAAGTACCGAAGTTTGTCATGGCTAATGGACAAGAAAGTCAAGCAGAGGGAAAAACTGTCCTACTACTAGGATTTCATGACATCCACATCACCATCCCTGTGCATGTCATAAAGGATGAACAACTATGTATGCCATTGCTACTTGGGTTGGACTTTATGAATGCCAGTCAGATCGTCCTTAAGCCACATCTCAGGAGTTATGGGCTGCCGGATGGAATGGAATACATATTCAAGGTCAGATCACGAGATGAGCTGTGTTGGAAGGATGCACAGTTATATGTCAATTTTTACCTGGCTGTGGTGGAAGACTCACAGGCTAAAACACCTGCTGTCCCTCTTTTGGAAGACCAGCCTGAAGAGGTGCGGCCGCTGCTGCAGAAGTGGCCCACTGTTTGGACAGAGACTGTTGGAGCCACCGAGATAATTAGCCACCACATTGTGACGTCCGACGAGCTTCCTGTGAGACGCCGAGCTTACAGAGTGTCACCCCAAAAACAAGCTGTTATTGAGGCTGAACTGGAAAAAATGCTGCAAAACAACATAATTGAACCATCAACGTCACCATGGGCAGCGCCGGTGGTGTTGGTGCCACGGAAAGACGGCACACCACGCTTTTGTGTGGATTTTCGTGGACTCAATGCAAAGACTCTTCATGATGCATATCCTATGCCACTGGTACACGAGATCCTAGAGTCTCTGCGAGGTGCTCAAATTTTCAGTTCTTTAGATCTCAAGAGTGGCTATTGGCAGGTCGCTATGAGCAATGAGAGCAAGAAAAAAACAGCCATGATTACTCACAAAGGGTTGTTCCAGTTTAAGGTAATGCCTTTCGGCCTGAGGAACGCCGGCGCCACCTTCCAGCGATTAATGGAAACAGTTCTGGGAGAACTAAAAGGAAAAAACTGTTTTGTTTACATCGATGACATCATCGTGTTCTCTAACACCATTGAGCAACATCTGCAAGATCTCGAGGCTGTGTTTAAGAAACTCCATGATGCTCATCTCACCTTAAACATAAAGAAATGTTGTCTGTTTCAGACCAGTCTCAGATTCCTCGGCCATGTGGTCTCTGGAAAAGGAGTGGAGGTAGACCCAAGTAAAATCCAGGCCATCTCTAACTACCCACCTCCTACTGACTTAAAGGGTCTGCAAAGGTTTCTCGGCTTAGTGGGTTGGTACCACAAATTTATACCAAGACTGGCAGACTTGGTTGCTCCCCTAAATAATCTAAAAAAGAAGAATGTACCTTGGGAGTGGTCATCAGAGTGTCAAGCATCATTCGAACACCTCAAAACACTGCTGCAATCTCCACCAGTCCTTGCTCAGCCACAGTCACACCTTGGCTTCCAGGTACATTGTGATGCCAGCGATGTGGGATTGGGAGCTGTTCTGATGCAAATGATGGAGGGAGAGGAGAAAGCCATTGCATTTGCCTCTAGAGGACTCCGTGGCGCTGAACTCCGTTATTCCACCTCTGAAAAGGAATGCCTAGCGGTTGTATGGGCAGTTGAAAAATGGCGCCACTATCTGGAAGGAGAGATGTTTGATGTGTTTACAGATCATGCTGCACTAGCCTGGGCATTTAACTGCCCAAAGACCTCATCCCGGCTTACTAGATGGACATTAAGGCTGCAAGCATTCACATTTCGGGTGCATTACAAAAGAGGGTGCTGTAACGCTGTCCCTGACGCCCTGTCACGTGCACCACCTGGGCAGGAAGGTACCATCAATGTTGCTATGGCAAAAGACTACTGGATAGATCTCCCTAGCTCACTACAAGATATTGAGAGTGCCCAAAATATTGATTCTCTTTGCGTGGAGCTGGGACAAACCGTCACCCTTCCAAAGCCTGGACGAATACATCACGTTTATCAACAAGGTGTCTTATACCGGGGCGTTCCATCCAAATATGGTGGATTCAACTACCAACTGGTTGTCCCAGCCAATCTGGCAGCAAGTTTCCTCACCTACTACCATAACAGTCCAGTGGGAGGCCATTTGGGAAGGCTTAAAACCCTTCTAAGAATTTTGGAAGTGGCGTGGTGGCCAACTGTAAGGAAGGATGTATGGAGTCATGTCAGGGTTTGCCAAACTTGCCAAAAATACAAGGGCACTAACCAGAAGCCTGCTGGACATCTCGAGTCACCAGACGTTAGTGCACCAGGGGAAATGTTGGGGGTAGACTTCATGGGGCCATTCCCTCCTAGTAAAGCTAGGAACACTGTGTTGATGGTGGTGGTGGACTATTACTCCAAATGGGTGGAACTATTCCCTTTACGAGATGCCAAGACCCCTAAAGTGTGTCACATCCTCAGGAACGACATATTTACCCGCTGGGGGGTGCCTGCATATTTGGTGTCGGATAGAGGACCACAGTTTACCAGCCGCCTGTTAGCCAGTTTGTGCACTTCTTGGGGTGTAGTCCAAAAGCTGACCACTGCTTATCACCCTCAAACCAACCTCACGGAGAGAGTCAATCGGACCCTGAAGACCATGATTGCTTCATTTGTTGGACGTCAACACCAGGATTGGGACAGATGGCTCCCCGAGTTCAGGCTGGC
>JBBPBX010003985.1:0-23011 GCA_038048925.1 Garcialebias charrua
TATATATATATATATATATATATATATATATATATATATATATATATATATATATATATATATATATATATATATATATATATATATATATATATATATATATATATATATATATATATATATATATATATATATATATATATATATATATATATATATATATATATATATATATATATATATATAATATATATATATATATATATATATATATATATATATATATATATATATATATATATATATATATATATATATATATATATATATATATATATATATATATATATATATATATATATATATATATATATATATATATATATATATATATATATATTATATATATATATATATATATATATATATATATATATATATATATATATATATATATATATATATATATATATATATATATATATATATATATATATATATATATATATATATATATATATATATATATATATATATATATATATATATATATATATATATATATATATATATATCCATCCATCCATCCATCCATTTTCTTCCGCTTATCCGGGGTCGGGTCGCGGGGGTAGCAGCCTAAGTAGGGAGGCCCAGACTTCCCTCTCCCCAGCCACTTGGAGCAGCTCCTCTGGGGGAATCCCAAGGCGTTCCCAGGCCAGCCGAGAAACATAGTCCCTCCAGCGTATCCTGGGTCTTCCTCTGGGTCTCCTCCCGGTGGGACATGCCCGGAACACCTCACCAGGGAGGCGTCCAGGAGGCATCCTAACCAGATGCCCGAGCCACCTCAACTGGCTCCTCTCGATGTGGAGAAGCAGCGGCTCTACTCCGAGTCCCTCCCGGATGACTGAGCTTCTCACCCTATCTCTAAGGGAGAGTCCAGCCACCCTGCGGAGAAAACTCATTTCAGCCGCTTGTATCCGAGATCTTGTTCTTTCGGTCATAACCCAAAGCTCATGACCATAGATGAGGGTGGGAACGTAGATCGATCGGTAAATTGAGAGCTTTGCCTTTTGACTCAGCTCTCTCTTCACCACGACAGACCGGTACAGCGCCCGCTTCACTGCGGACGCTGCACCTATCCGCCTATCGATCTCACGCTCCAGTTTTCCCTCATTCGTGAACAAGATCCCGAGATACTTAAACTCCTCCACTTGGGGCAGGACCTCCTCCCCGACCCGGAGAGGGCACGCTACCCTTTTCCGGCTCAAGACCATGGCCTCGGATTTGGAGGAACTGATCCTCATCCCGGCCGCATCGCATTCAGCTGCAAACCGCTCCAGTGAAAGCTGTAGATCACGAGCTGATGAAGCCAATAGGACCACATCATCTGCAAAAAACAGAGAAGCGATTCTAAGGCCACCAAAACGGATCCTCTCAACACCTTGGCTGCGCCTAGAAATTCTGTCCATAAAAGTTATAAACAGAATCGGTGACAAAGGGCAACCTTGGCGGAGTCCAACTCTCACCGGAAACGAGCCTGACTTACTGCCGGCAATGCGGACCAAGCTCTGACACCGGTCGTACAGGGACCTAACAGCCCATATCAATGGGCCTGGTACCCCATACTCCCGGAGTACCCGCCACAGAACCCCCCGAGGGACGCGGTCGAATGCCTTTTCCAAGTCTACAAAGCACATGTAAACTGGTTGGGCAAACTCCCACGCACCCTCCAGGACCCTGTTGAGGGTGTAGAGCTGGTCTAGTGTTCCACGACCAGGACGAAAACCACACTGCTCCTCCTGAATCCGAGGTTCGACTATCCGACGGACCCTCCTCTCCAGAACCCCTGAATAGACCTTACCAGGGAGGCTTAAGAGTGTGATCCCTCTATAGTTGGAACACACCCTACGGTCCCCCTTTTTGAATAGGGGAACCACCACCCCAGTCTGCCAATCCAAGGGAACTGCCCCCGATGTCCACGCGATATTGCAGAGTCGCGTAAGCCAACACAACCCCACAACATCCAGAGCCCTAAGGAACTCAGGACGAATCTCATCCACCCCCGGAGCCTTGCCACCGCGGAGCTTTTTAACCACCTCGGCGACCTCAGCACCAGAGATTGGAGAGCCCGACCCAAAGTCCCCAGGCTCCGCTTCCTCAGTGGAAGACGTGCCAGTAGGATTGAGGAGGTCTTCGAAGTATTCCGCCCACCGACTCACAACATCCCGAGTTGAGGTCAACAGCACGCCATCCCCACCATAAATGGTGTTGGTCGCGTACCGCTTTCCCCCCCTGAGACGCCGGATGGTGGACCAGAATCGCCTCGAAGCCGTACGGAAGTCATTCTCCATGGCCTCTCCGAACTCCTCCCACGCCCGAGTTTTTGCCTCAGCAACCACCCGAGCCGCATGCCGCTTGGACTGCCGGTACCTATCTGCTGCTTCCGGGGTCCCACAGGCCAAAAAGGCCCAATAGGACTCCTTCTTCAGCTTGACAGCATCCCTCACCGCCGGTGTCCACCACCGGGTTCGAGGGTTGCCACCACGACAGGCACCAACAACCTTGCGGCCACAACTCCGATAAGCTGCCTCGACAATAGAGGCGCGAAACATGGCCCACTCGGGCTCAATGTCCCCCGCCTCCCTCGGAACGTGTTCAAAGCTCTCCCGGAGGTGGGAGTTAAAGCTCCGTCTTACGGGAGACTCTGCCAGACGTTCCCAGCAGACCCTCACAATACGTTTGGGTCTGCCAGGTCTGACCGGCATCCTCCCCCACCATCGGAGCCAACTCACCACCAGGTAGTGGTCAGTTGACAGCTCCGCCCCTCTCTTCACCCGAGTGTCCAGGACATGCGGCCGCAGATCAGATGAGACGACAACAAAGTCGATCATTGAACTACGACCTAGGGTGTCCTGGTGCCAAGAGCACATATGGACACCCTTATGCCTGAACATGGTGTTCGTTATGGACAATCCATGACGAGCACAGAAGTCCAACAACAGAACACCACTCGGGTTCAGATCAGGGGGGCCGTTCCTCCCAACCACACCCCTCCAGGTCTCACTGTCATTGCCCACGTGAGCGTTGAAGTCCCCCAGCAGAACAAGGGAGTCCCCAGGAGGCGCACCCTCCAATACCCCCTCCAAGGACTCCAAAAAGGGTGGGTAATCTGCGCTGCCGTTCGGCGCATAGGCACAAACAACAGTCAGAGCCCGTCCCCCCACACGTAGGCGAAGGGAGGCTACCCTCTCGTTCACCGGGGTGAACCCCAACGTACAGGCACCGAGATGGGGGGCAACAAGTATGCCCACTCCTGCTCGGCGCCTCTCACCAGGGGCAACTCCAGAGTGGAAGAGTGTCCAACCCCTCTCAAGGAAACTGGTTCCAGAGCCAGAGCCATGCGTTGAGGTGAGTCCGACTATTTCTAGCCGGAACCTCTCAACCTCACACACTAGCTCAGGCTCCTTCCCCACCAGAGAGGTGACATTCCATGTCCCAATGGCCAGCTTCTGTAGCCGAGGATCAGACCGCCAGGGTCCCCGCCCTCGGCCACCACCCATTCCACAATGCACCCGACCCCTTTGGCCCCTCCCACAGGTGGTGAGCCTATGGGAAGTAAACATTTATCATTTATAATAATTTATTAACAACAGTGCAGGTCACTGAAAAACATCTTCAGTATGATGGAAGAAACAAACTTTTCTTGTCTTTGATTTCTGCACGGGCGCCTCTTTCATAACTAAAGAAACCAAACTGAATCCTGATGCTGCACTTGCATCATGTCAGAGCTGAAGGAGAAGTACACTTTCATTCATTCATTCAACCTTTATTTAGTCAGGTTAATCTCATTGAGCCTCGAGGACTCATTTACAAGAGAGACCTGGCTACAAACTAAAGAATGAAGACAACAGCAACAGTAGATTTTCCATGGACAATCAACAATAGACAATCATAAGAGAGAAATACAGATTTTTTTTACATTTTTTAACAAGTTAAAACAAAGATATCAAAGTAGCAAAACGGACAGATTATAAGGCAAATGCAGAAAATGAAAAACAGGCCCTCCATTGAGCTTTGCACCTCCATCTCTTGTCTTATTTTCTCTGCTTCAGATAGAGAGTCGGGCGAGCGGCTCTCCCGGTTGGTCGAAGATGCCTGCATGATTTTAGCGGACTACAGCGGGCGCTTGGCAGCTGAGATCGACGACAGGCGGCAGCTCACGCGCACCCTCACGGTCTTCCTGCAGAGCCAGAAGGATGGTTTGGTCCAGAATGAGCTGAAACTTGAAGTGCGTATCACTATTCTTTCATCTTGTCTGCCTCATTCAGTTTAGGAGTAACTCCAAGCTTTACACTCATTTCTCCCACATTTTATTGCTTGTTCCATGAATTAGCTGGAAAATGTAAAACTAAACTGTCACATCTGTGAGGAGGTAATTTCTTTAGCCTGTTTTCTCGCTCAGTTCACTGTCTGCACTGCTCATAGGGTGAGTAAACTCGCTGATCGATCTTAAAAAAAAATGAACGATTTTGTAATCACTGCTTCATTTGGTGATAACGCTGCAACCTTAATCCACAGGAATCCAAGAACGTAAAGTATTTCAGATGTCTCTTCAAGGTGTTGAATAAAAAAAATGAAAATAAAACCTCAAAATGATTTTTGTCAGTGCTTTTATTTTTGCTCGCAGCTACTGCTCATTGTACAGTTTTCCACAGTCGGGGAGAAACTACCAGGATTTAAAATGTGACGTTGGTAAAATTCTTGTAAAGAATTCAACTGAGCTCAAAATGTCATTACATGTCAAACCAAACCTTGAATAACACAAATTTAGTTGAGTAATTGATGACGATTAGACAACGAGGGTATTTAATCATTCTGAAATGTGTGACGATGGTAAACTTCAACCTGAACAGCTCACCTACCAGGAAATGTGTGACGATGGTAAACTTCAACCTGAACAGCTCACCTACCAGGAAATAAACATTACGCATCAATCATCAATAACCTCTTCTTTAGAGTAAAACTGATGCTTATACTTTTAAAATCACAAGTCTGTGCACAGGCTTCTTGTTGCACATGCAGTTTTGCCAACATTTAGATATCTTGACATAAGACGGTTAAAAAACAATCAGGTATTTAGTAGGCCCCGATTTCTTACATTTTGGGAAATCGGCCAATGCTTGCATGAGAAACCGATATTTTTAGTTTTAACAACAATTGTCTAAACTTCATTTATATTTCAGAGCACTACCTTGTGACCATTTAAAACAAGTTTGTATTGTTTCTAGAATATTGTTCAAGGGTCTGTTTTTCAACAAAATAAGATTGAAATTTGAAGGTGCATTGGGACCTTACAACATCTAACAGTGTTGATTATAAAACATAATTGGTATCGGCCAAAATCTGAATCGGCAGGTCAGACTTTGTGGAAATCGGTGATCGGCCAAAAAAATGCAATCGGTGCACCGCTAGTACCGTATTTAGTAATGAACCAGATTACTTTCACAATACATTTTAGACCTAGAAGTAATTGTAGAAATGACAGCTGAAAATATTACCAGCATAATAAATAAATCAATTACAGTATACATGCTTCAATATTTGTGTGCATACTGTTTTGAGGGTAATTGTGACACAAATATGTTTTGTGAAACGGTTGGCATTTAGTTTTCGTATTTGGTCATCCAACTTATTTCCTATAACGAACACCTTCGCTAATTAAAGCTGTTGGTGGTTTGAACTCTGATGAAACTTTTTTTGTTGTTGTTGTTGGATCTTTCAGGAATACAAGCGCAAACTGGCGAGGGTGTCGCAAGTCCGGAAGGAGCTGCGTTCACGTCTGAATAATCTCTCAGATGGACTTTACAAATCTTCCAAATGACTGAAGACTCCCACCACATGTTCTCAAAAACAGGAGGACTCTTGAACTGAAGCGTCTTCAACGCGCTCTGTGTGAACAAGCTCGTCTTTTAATTTAAGAGTAAATCACTGTAAGAATCTATGTTCTTTACACACGGGACTTTGTGTTGGCCCCTTTTACAGTTTTAACACGCTATGGCAGGTGGAATATTCTGTTTATAGTAACTCAGGAGGATACACCAGAGTATACATCCCTTTAGTGTGATTATAACCACTATTGGAAGACTTCTGTTATCCCTAAAATTCTGTTGATATGCTTTAGTTAACATTGGAGGTCACTGAGGCAGTCATTCATTCAAGCTGAAATCACTGGTTTTATACAATGTTATAAAGAAAAGAATACATTAGGATTATTAGAAAACAGTGAATACCATGTTAATGTGATTAATTTTCATAAACTTATTGTGAAAGGGTTGTGTAACTCTTTGGCCAGAGTACTTGCATATAAAAGTTTGCATGTAAATATGGTGGCGTTCTTCCTCTTTTTGCTTGTTTATTATTTGTATTTGTCACCAAGGTTGTAAAGCAATTTCCACGTGTATCTCTATACTTTTAGTGTACTTGCACAATGTGTGAAGCAGTGTTCTTTTTTGTTTTTGCTGTGTTGCTTCATAGTTTTTGCTCTTTTAATGTTGTGCAAAAGCTTCACACATCTCAAAAAGTGCCCCAGCTTCCACAGCTAAACAAAAAAGTAGCTTGTTTTTGTAATTAAGCATCAATTGCTTATTAGAACCAAATAAAAAAAGTTTAAATTCCTGCTCTTCTATTTTTTTTTTAATATACGTCGTATAGTATTTAAAAAATTAGTTGCGATTTATAATATCGCCAACAGAGGGCGTACGTTTGCTGTGTGATGCGTTCGACTTAAACACCGGAACATCCTTTTCTGTAGTCTTGGGTTATCCGTACCCACTCCGCCCATGTGAGCTTTCAGGATAGTTTAATCCAGCACGCCGGAAATAGTCGATTTTGAATCAATCCATTTCAGTACGCAGTTTATTGTAACAATACGTAGCTAGCGCACAGTTGATTATTTATGCATTTATAACTTATCATGCTAGTTGTTCTGTATTAGTGATAAACATTGTGCTCTCGGTGACCGTCTAACTGCGCGAATTGTGTCAAACTAACGCGGCATTCTTTTGCTACTGCTAGCTATTAGCTTCGCTTTTTTAGCTGCTTTTCGACGAAAGTAAGCTGACGCAAAGATGCAGGCGGAAAATATCGAAACACCATACGAAGAAGAGGATGAATATATTGAATGCGTGGTAAGATGGTTTACATTAGTTAACGCGATTATATTGAAGTCGATGAATGAGGCTAACATGAATGCAACGTGAATGTTGGCTAACCCTAGCTTAGCAGAATTTCTCTCCTAGCAACGTGCCTTGAACCGATTTTCTCGAATTCGATGTACAGTAGTTTATAGTTTTTGATCAGCAATGCATGATATTGTAAGTTATCGCTGTAGATTAAAAGCTGGTTAAAGGAAGCAGCGTGCACTAAATACACCACTTTGGCAACACGATGGATCAGCGGTTAGCACTGTTGCCTCGCAGCAAGAAGGTCTTGGGTTCAATACCCGGTTGGACCTGTGGTCTTTCTTTTTGGAGTTTGCATGTTATTCTCGTGCTTGCATGAGTTTTCTCCCGGTACTCCAGAACAAAAACATGCATGTTAGGCTGTCTTCAGGCCCAGGCCTCCCTCGCAAAAGAGACCTGTGATTTCAATGGGATTTGCCTGGATAAATAAAGGTTAATAGTTAATAAATAATAAAAACACGGTTTAACATTTAGCTAATCAGACTCAGCAGTTTTAGAAGTAATAAAAACAAAAACGACACCCAAGTTTCTGCTGGAAAGTTGGGTTAATTTAAACTATTCTCATTGATGTACATGTAATGGACTGAAGTGCTAAAACTTGAGATTTTTTTTTAATCCAAATATATATATATTTTTTTACTTTGTATATATTTATAGATTTTATATATACCTGTACTAATATATAACAACCTTTTTTATTTAACGGCAAGTGGTTACTTGGCATTAAAGCGATTATGTAAAATGTTTTATGGTATAATATCTTAAATGATCAAAGGAAACAAAGCAGTAAAAAGTCATTACCGTAATTTGTCTTGTAGTAAAAATCATTTAAATATATATGATGAGCATTTTTTTATATTAGGCTGAAAGTATGGTCCCAAAAAAATCTCATAAATCCCTATACTGTATTGTCAAGGGCTTAAAGGAAAATATGTGTGTGTGTGTGTGTGTGTATTACTGATTCGTTTTATGTTTTGTTCAAGATTTGTGAAAAATCCCTGAGAGGTAACTCCCTGTACAAGATACACCTGACCACACCAGCACATATAAAGGTAAATGGCACAATCTACTAATGTTGATATTTATGCACTCTTTGAAAGTTTAATTAAATGTCAACAACTAGCAGCAAGCACTAAACCATTACTAGATTTAGTAATTGACAAGTGTTATTTCATTGCTCATTTTTTAATGTCTCGACAAGTTTGACTTAAAAGCTAAATAATAATAATAATGTCACATTTTTGTCATCTGTGTATGTTTCCATACAAGACGAAATTTGACTCTGCATTTAACCCAATCACCACCAGGTGGGGCAGTGGGCAGCTATAGAAAGCTCAAACACACCACAAGTTATGCCGTGACTGGGGTTCGAACCTGGGTCCTTCGGGTCCCAAGTCAGTTTTCCTGCCACTACAAATCTAAGAAAACAAGAAGCACCTGCATGTAATGTTTGACTTTGAATACTAGCTGTCAAAAATATCTGGAAATCCAGAGGAAATCTATATCCAGGAGTCAAAAGTGTGGTAAGAAAAAGCCTTTGTGAAGAACTAGAAGAGGGAATTTGTCATCAAGGAAGTTCCGTTTTGTTAATCTTTCAAAGAAAAAAAGCTCACCATTTTTGGTCTAATTTATGTTAGACCAGTATCGATTATTATCACCATGCTGACAACCATCTTCCAGGACTAATTACTTCAGAACACTTTGGTTTAGGTACAGGTGTCCAGCTTGATCACTGGTGTGTTGGATTCCTGCATTATCTCAGGTGAGTTAAAGACAAAAACTTGTATTACAGGAAGGACGTTATTCATTGCCCTTTTCACAGAACTAATATACAATGCTGTATATCTGCAAACACAAGCTTCTCCTTAGACCAGCTCTGGTCATTCATAAATCACCAATGGACCCTGCCATGTCGTGTGAAGATGTACACTTACAGAAATTAAAGCTGGGACTCGGAGTATAAATTTATACTCCTCGAAAAGTGAAGAAGTCTGCTCTGCTGATGTAGTCGTGTGACCAAAATTTAATTTTGTTCTCGCATGAACTCTGAGAACTTTTTCTTTGCGCATGATCCAGGCAGAACTTTTTTTTTTTCAAGGTTATGCATCAAGTATTGTGCAAACGGTAAGGACATTGTTGTGAACGTGTTCATGTGGAAAGATGGGCAGTGCTGTCATTTCACTTGCACGGCTTCATGTTCAGAAACTGGCTGTTGTGTTAACAAGATGACTAGGTTTGAAGATCAACTGGCTGACACAGCCATCTTTAAAACTTATAAAAATAGTCAAATGACCAAAAACTCTTGGAAGGTTATACCACAATCATTGTGCAAAAAGGAATGTGTCTGTCAGAAACTATGGCAGTCTGTTCATGACAAATTTTCGGAGGTGAAACGATGAATACAGGGACGGAGTGAAGACCCTAGCTGGAAAAAACCCATTATGGCGCTGTACACCGCTTTACAGGGGCTAGGCGTTTATGTAAAGCATCACGTGGCAATCACCATCATGAGTGTTTCATAAGAAGAGGTAAGCAACAACTCCCAACAGAAAGCGTGTTTACTTGAGTGAATGAGGGACCGATTCTGATGCAGCTGTGAGGATCATTTGTAATCAATCCATGTAAAGTCCAACTGTCTTTTACCTGTTTAAACTTTGAGTGATGTTTCCATTCTGAAATATACCTGCGCTATTGGGTGCCAAAGAGGACTGCTTTTTTATGACTTTTGCCATGCTCCCATTTATCTTCATCTTTGTTTTTCTGCTGCAGCATGAGATGCTTTCCAGGAATTCTGGACTGTGGTTTCTCATGGAGTATGGAATGTCCATGTCCAAAAGTGCATCTCATAACTATGTCAGCAAGAGCAGACTACTGTACTTCATTTCTTGTGGAGTATGGAGAAGCCTTAAGCTGACATTGAGGATCCATACAAAGTGTGAAGTATAATTTGTGGCATACACATAGTCACAAATGTGTGCCAGACAGTCTCTCATTCTCTTATCTCCTATCACTTATCTGTGGTTGGCTCGCAGAAGCAACAGATCCAGGAAAGACATGCAGGCATCCATCTTGTCAGCAACGTGGGGAGTGGGGTGGAGTTCAGTTGGGTAGGCAGAGCGCTTGGTTCTGTTGATAGGGCGGTGTGCCCTGCTTTTGCAATAGTAGGGGAAACGCTGGATGCCCAAACCACCTCAACTATGTCCTTTCAGTGAAAGGGAGCAGTAGCTCTACTCTGAGCTCCTCATCCTATTTCTAAGGTTGAGACCGGCCACCCTCATTTTGACCACTTGTAGCCGGGATATCGTTCTTTTGGTCATGATCCAAACATGATCGTTGGTGAGGGTTGGATTGTAAACAGACCAAGAAATTAATAGCTTTGCCATTTGACTCAACTTTCTTCGCCTTGACCAACAAAGCAATGACCTCATTACTGAAAGCGAGGCCCAAATTTGTCACTCCATCTCCCCCTTCATCCTACCTTCACTTATGAACAAGATGTCCAGATTCTGTATTTAAACTCTTTCACCTGAGGTAAAGCCTCCCTCCTTACCCAGAGGGGGCATTCCACCCGGTTCCAGTCACCCAGTCTAAATCCTGCATTCAATTGAGCCGAGACTCTCATAACTACATCACAACCTTGAGCCGCAATGCTGGCTTACCATAACGCATACCGGTACTGGTCATCTCGGCTCTACCTCAGTGTGGAGTGGTGGCGCAGAGATTAGAAGATGGGCCTGTGATAGGTAAGTTGCAGATTAAACTCCCATTACCATCTGCTCCCTAAAACGGGTCTCTCTTGAAAGTGAGTTCTCGTGACTCAAAGAAACTACCTGGATAAATAAAGGGTAAATGAAACCTTGATTGGCAGCTTAGTGATGTAAAACTGATGGGTCGACTTCAATCCCCCATGCTGCCTTAAGCTCAAGAGAGCTAGTGTTTTTCCATTTCCACAGCCATGCTTATTATAAATCAGTGACTGTGGTGTTTAGGTCCTGCTTGTGCAACACAATCCACCTTGGGAAAGATTTTCATTTCTTGAATGGTTTCCTCAATAAATAAACTACGGTAAGTTTTTCCTCCAAGAAGAAGGCGATGTGTCAAAGTCGTTGGGTAAGGCTGGCCTACTTGACCTTTTTTTTTTTTAATTCACATGGACGATCATGCTTTTTAAACATTTTTCTCCAGTCAAGTCTGAATAAGTAATTTCTTTCAGGAGGATGCATTCACTAGCTATTACTGGATTTGTCTTGGTTCACATTAGTTGAGCCAAGCAACAGTGATGGACACATTGCCACTCTAGGCATTCTTTTTGATTCTGTGCAGTTTGTATATCATATGACCACACCTTGACTTGGTGCTGCATTGTTTCTGGTCAGTATGAAAGAGCAAAGGTACCAACAACTTCCTAAGAACACAATTTTTGCAGCACAACTTCTTGATATTTGTACGAAAAGGGCTACAAATGCAGGCATTCTGCTTAAGGTGTTTGTGAGTACAGTATTTGAAAGCCTGTCATGTCATCAGTGTGCCCAGGACCCTGTGAATACACCTTTTGGATGTGGTTTAACGACTGATCCCATGTGTAAAGTGAAGTGAGTACACATTGAAAATGTGCTTATGTGCACTAAAGTTTAGGCCAGGTGAGTATAACAAGGCCCACTGAGTCATGGTGAAGTCATCTATTTGTATTGCATAACGTGATTTATTTACTTATTTATTTAAAACATCGTATTTAAAAAGAAACCTGTTTTCAGCTCACTATATTTAAAAAAAATATATTTTTTGCTTGTAGTCAAAATGAACATGGATCTTTTTTATTCAGCACTGAAAGTCTTTATTTCTAATGTTCTGCTTTCATTCCTGGCAGAGAGAGAGTGCCCTTGCTGCTGAGGGTAAGTAAACTTAATATTTAAAGTGTCTGTGACATCATCTTAGTACTTTGCATATAGTGACACAACATAAATATCTTGTATAATTCAACTATGTTCGTTTTAGCAAACAAAATGATATATTAATGAAAATTCCTTTCAAAGTGAGTTTAAAATTAAAAACCGCGTTTCTTCACGGGACATCCAACTACACGCGAATGCAACATCTGTGACGTAGGAGGGAGAACGTCTTTAGAACGCCCCTTTTACATATTCATTGCGGACAATAAATAAAACGACGAATTTAGCAATTTAAGTGAAGATTTGAGCTATTTGTTTTCAGTTTGGGAAGCAGAAAGTTAGATGAACAAGAAACAGCAAGTGCTAATTTAGATCTGCACCCGTATTTATTTGAGTGTTACCTTTTCAGGAAGCGAGGGAGCTCCGAGGGGGGGCAGCTTTATTTATTCCATTCTTGACTAATGGTACGTCCACACCTAGCAGCGTTTCAACTGCAGGAGCCTCCAGTTTACATGCAAAGTCAATGGGGGACGCGCCTCCATGCGCGTATTGGCGTCGGGCGTCACGTCACGTGCGTGTTGAGCGTGCTGGAAAGCGTTTTTCCGTGCACGTGAACCCGCGTCAGCCTCCAAAGCACGCCTCCAACATGCTGAAGATTTCGCCGTTCAAACGCCGTTCAACTCTCCCTGATTGGTTGGGGAGAGTCGGGGGGAGAAGAGAGGGGGAGAGTCCCTATGTGACGCGGAAACGAGGGGACGGGGGTATTGCGCAACTATGTGACGTATTGTTTGTGGGACACAGAAAAAACCCGCAAAGTCGTGTACTATGGAAGAGAAACTCATTGTAGCTGTGTGTTCGCGACAAGTCCTTCACGACCAGTCAAGTCTGCTCTACAGGGACAGAGATAAAAAGCTCCTTGCCTGGCGGAGTGCAGTGAGGAACTCGGTATACCGGTAAGCTCCTCCCACACACCCCGCCGCCACACCGCCGCAGTTTCACGTTCAGTGAGCAATTTCGCGTTCTGGTCTGGACACCACTGTGGGTCCAGTGCGTCCACTTGCGTGCGTGACGAGCTTTTTGGAAGTTGAAACGCTTTTAGGTGTGGACGTACCATAAGTATTTCATCTTTTGGGAAAGTGAAAAGGCTCACTTGTTCACTGATGATATTAGAACACCCAAATGCGACACAACATAACGGCATTTTTCAAGTTATACAAAAAAATAGGCGAACGTGCAGAAAATGAATCTGCGTTATAATTTCAGCCACAAACTGAGCTTCTCCTTGCTACGTCACAGATGTTGCATTCGCGTGTAATCGGATTTCCCATGAATAAACACGGCGCAAAGTTTAAAATCACTTTTAAATTAAAATTAAATTGATTTATCATTTTGCTTGTACAAACGAACATAGTTGAATGATACAACATATATATGTTGAGCAATTTTATGCATAGTTCAAACATCATGTCAGTGGGTCTTTAAGTAAATCTTTGAATAGATCTACTTGTGAGATGGTGGTAAATATGTTGTTCTGGTTCCTGTTTTTTCGGGACATTTTTTAACCCACCAGGTCAAATTTTTTTGTCAATGTTTTTTGTTCACACGACTCACTTTTTCTCACGACTTTTTGATTTCTTGTTTTTAAAAATATCCTTGTAAACGTGACAGTTTATAGAAATCTACATGGATACAATGGAAATGACACAAAATGTTCTAGTAACTATACCAAGCGTATGTGTTGCTCTGCAACACTACCATGACGCCCCCCCACCCCAAAAAAAAAAAAAAAAAACTAGACCGGATATAATTTGTGAAGCTTGTGCATAAAGCTTGCACGTCAATTCCAAAATGTAAACCCAAGAAGAAGACTCCTTCATGTCATAGGTTGTCTTAAAGGTTGGGCTATGACATCATCATTTTCTGAAAGTTGTCTTTATCAGAGTCAGAGAAGCTTTATTATCATTTGCACCACATGTGGTACATGTGATGAAACGAGATTATGTACACAGGGTCCCAGTTACATTATGGCTGTCTACACAAAACTAAAGATGATGTTTCAACATCCCCTCTTCCCTGGAACCCATTTTCCAAAAATACTATTTGGGAGCTCCTAAACTGTGTTTTTCGAATGGATGGAACACTTTTGCATATTCACAAAAAAACATTTACATGTGGACGAAACCCTTAGTGTGGAATCAATGGTGGCGGGTGTGACCTCAAACTCACACCAAGCTAAACTGAAAATACAGCTACTTCTCCAAGTCAGCTGTACTTTAGAAGGCAAGTTTTGACCAAAGCTACCCTGAACTTTTATCCACAAGAACTTTCTTTCAGGAACTGTGAACATTATTTCAGGCCTGGTAAGCAATAACGTTTATATTGTAAGTCTTCTGTAGCTTGCATTTCCCCTAGGTTACTTGCCTTGGCAGGGTGTTCATCTCTTCCGTGATTTTTATCTACGTGACAGGGGACGGAGAGGGAGACACATCTGTGTTGTGCCCCGTTTGTGCCGACAGTTGTCAAGTGGGGGTGGGGGGTGTAAATGAAATGGCTCAGCGTGAGGGAGCTGGTGTGCTACCTCTGTAGCTTTTTTCTGAATTGCGCACCGCTAGCTCAGCGCTACGGTTACAGATGCCGGTGGGGCGAGGGGAGGATAGTTATAAGCATGGTGCTTGGTTCTGTTAACAAGGCGGGGTACCCTCCTTGTATAATGGTAGGGGAAACACTGGCTTGTAAATATGTTAACTTCTTGTTGTACTGCAAGAATAGTTATTACCAACACAAAATTCAAATTTAGCCACTATTACAACTTAGGAACTGTAATAGAGACACTGAAAGGAATACAATGTGGTAGGGCTGGGCGATATGGAAAAAATCATATATCACGATATGGACTTTTTTATATCACGATAACGATATATATCACGATATAAAAAAAAACTTTGGTCCAAATTTTTCCAGTACACACACACACATCGTGTTGTATATATACAGGAAAAATTTGGACCAAAGTTTTTATTTTATTTTTTATTTTATTTTACTACAGATACAGTTACAATTATAAGAATGTGAACAAAAAGAACAAGGAAATTTGGACCAAAGTAGAAACTTTGGTCCAACTTTGGACCTACTTTGGTCCAAATTTTTCCTGCAGGTGGCGGTAAAACAACGGCTGCTAATAAAACCCACGAAGAAGAAATCCGCTCTGACTGGAATCTGGAGTAAACAAGGCAAAGAAACAGAAAAGAGAAAACGTTGCGTTTGATTCCGGTTCTGTTGTGTCTCTGGTCTGTTTTGTATTGGTTAACTGGACCCGAGTTCGGACTCGGTTGGACTTCGTGTCCTCTGGACCCATTTTGTCTCCGAGTTTCAGCGGAGCGAAATAATGGAAGCTAACAAGGTGAGCTTCCCCCTCTTTTTGGTAAAAGTTCTTCTTCTTGGGCTGCCTGCGCAGCTGTTTCTCCATGTTGTGACACCCATAGATATCTGGTGACACCGGCTTCATGCCGGCTGCGTCTCTGTTGAACTCGAGTTTAACAACGTAAAGCATGTGTCGCAAACCCGCGCGTGCGTCAAACATAAAGCAGCGCCGTCATCTCGCAAAACCACAATATGAAGCTTCTTTGCGACCGTTATTTTTTTATTCTTATTTATCACGATAGAGACGATAGAAGGAAAGTAGCACGATAGACACGTTTCTATCGTCCCCACGATATATATCGTCATATCGCACAGCCCTACAATGTGGGGATACTCAATGTATTAAAAAAAAGCCTACCCGGTACTCGGGTTGCCCCCACAACAAAGCAAGCTTGCATTAAAAGTTCAGGGTAGCCTCAAAAGTACCATATCTGTATCACAGCTGTTTTTTGGGGAAGGATTTCTCCTCTGTAATTTTGTGTTACACCTTTTATGTTGAAACAGAAGGTGCTGAGAGAAGTACCTAGATGCGTTGAAACACCACTAAATGCTGCTTGGATGTCCAGAAGTGTGTTTTGTTTGAGGCTGGAGCAGTTTTTTCATAGTTTTTTGGGGACATTCCATCGGGAAAAGTTCAAGACTCACCTACACTGAGCTCTGAATTCACCTCAACAAATCTGATTTGACCATTGGTTTAGAGTCTGTCTATATTTTGGCTCTTTAGGTTTTGCTGCATCTCATGTCAGAAATGATGATGGTCATGTTGATGGAACTATTCCTTTTCTGAAAATTTTCTGGTGAGTTGTGATTCCAATTTGAAGGTGGGGCGAAACCTTGTTTTTGACAAGGCTTTATAAATCAGTCTGTAGGACTCTAGGTTGGTTTATCACATGGACTTCGTATAAAAGATGGACATAGTCACAAGTCTTGAAAAGTGACGTTGCAGAGGAAACCGCATATATGCCACACTTTTCAGTACCATGTCTAGTTGAGAACTGATCAGGACTTTCAAAGCAGCATGTTTGATTCCACCAGTTTTTTAAAGAGACTTTTAAAAGCTGCTTTCTGCTGATGTCACCTCAATAAAAATAAAAATGCATCCAGTCTGCTGCAAACTGTCTCCATGCATGGTGAAATACTTCATCTGATAAATTGCATATTACCACCAATTGTTTATAAAGCCAACACCAGAAAGAACAGAGCATGGAGATGATTAGCAACAGTTTTGTGAATAAAAGCTGAATTATTTAATAATGAAAAAGAAAAAAAAACCTTCAAAGAAAAGAAAATTGCTTGAAAGTTTAAAAAAGCAAAACTTGAGAATGGTGGCAAACAATGATGCAGCGGCCATTCTTGTTTGTGGAGGAGTTTAACTTTGAGTGCATTTTCCCCCCTCTGTGCTCTATTTTATAATCCAGAGTTTTGGTTAGAAATTGGGACAAGTCTCCAGCAGTGTCTGGAAGACTTGAGACATTCTGACATGCCAAAGGAGCTACCATATTGCAGAGGCTCAATGGGATTAACCTGCCTAAATAAAGGTTGAATATTGCATATACATTACTGAGCCAGCTGGCAGGATGATGACACACAAAACTTCAAAGTTTCTTTATTTGTCATACATGTGGTGACCAAAAATAAAAACATTAAGATCTAAGATATACCATACCACTTTATTTATAGAGCACTTAAAACAGCGACAAGGCCAACCAAAGGGCTGCACAAACAAACAAACAAACAAACAACAGGCAACACACACAATGAAGTACAAAAAATAGTCATAAAAACATTGCAGATAATAAATAAAACGACCAAACACAGATCAGCTGGTGTTGAAAGCAACAGAATAGTAATGGGTCTTTAAACAGGATTTGAAAACCTATAGGAAGGGGGCCTGTCTGACGAGCAGAGGTAACTCGTTCCAAAGTCTTGGGCCTGCTACAGAGAAGGCCCTGTCACCTCTGCGTTTAAGACGAGTTCTTGGAACTGTTAAAAGTACCTGGTCCGCTGACCTCAAAGCACGTGGTGGGACATACAGCTGTAGCAAATCAGTGAGATAGGCGGGGGCGAGACTGTTCAGCGATTTGTAGACGTATAGGAGAATTTTGAACTGGATTCGAAGATGCACCGGTAGCCAGTGCAGGGAGGCCAAGACTGGTGTAATGTGCTCTCTGCAGGGAGGCCAAGACTGGTGTAATGTGCTCTCTTTTGCCTCTACTGGTTAAAAATCGGGCTGCTGCATTTTGGACCAGTTGTAAACGTGCAGTGGTGGTCTGACTGATACCAAACAGGAGTGAATTGCAGTAATCAAGCCTAGATGTGATAAATGCGTGAACTATTGTCTCCAGGTTATTTTTGGATAATATGGGCTTCAGCTTAGACAGTCGCCTCAGCTGGGAAAAACAGGATTTAACGATCATATTTGCATGGCTGTTGAGTTTCATGGAAGGGTCCATTATCACTCCCAGATTTGTGACTTTTTGTTTTTCAGACAGGGCTAGAGCAGAAAGGTCGATGCAGTGGTTCGAGATTGTGTCATTGGGAGGGAACAACATGGCTTCAGACTTCTTTTCATTGAAACTTAAGAAATTTAAAGCCATCCAGTCCCTGATGTCAGCCAGGCAGTTGAGCAGAGGTTGAATAGAGCATGTACCATTGTGTCTTAGGGGAAAGTAAATTTGACAGTCATCGGCGTAGAAGTGAAAAGGTATGTTGTGTTTCCAGAAAATAGCACCAAGTGGCAGTAGGTATAAGGAGAATAGGAGAGGACCCAGGATGGACCCATGCGGAACCCCCCATTTAAGTGCCGCCACTGCAGAGCTAAAATTGTTGATAGAAACACAAAAGGACCTGTCAGAGAGGTAGGATCTGAACCAATTGAGGGCTGACCTTGTGATGCCCACCCACTGCTCCAACCTAGCAACAAGGATCTCATGGTCGATGGTGTCTAAAGCGGATGTAAGGTCCAATAGGACAAGCAGCACAGAGTCACCAGTGTCTGTTGATAAGAAGATGTCATTAAAAACCTTGGAGAGGAAGATATGAACTAAGAAAAAGGTTAAACTAAAAATACACTAAGCACAATACAAAAACTATACGCTGAACAGCAGCACGAACATGAGTGTGTGAATAGATGAGTACGAACGAACACAGCATGAATAAATCAGCAGCATGGATAATCAGCAGCATATATCAACAATCAAGTGGCATTACAGTGATTATTTCACAGTGATTACACAGTAATCTTGACGCTCAACCCCGCCCATCGGGGAACTCTACTGTCAACAAGAGTGAACCAGCTGAATAAACATTCTGTCATAATTTCAGGACTCTTGGATTCTCATTAGCGTTGACCTTGGCCAGTCCCCAACATACCTCGCGAATGTTTACGGATTTCATCTGAGGGAGCTGGCTGATTATTCCATCCTTATCAGAACTCTTACAGTGCCCTCGTGAGCGTTCATGGACATTGCTCACCGTTCTCTGTGTCTCTCCCACCCCCACTGCGGAAGATGGTGTAGAGGCAGGGCAGCCGGCTCAGGACCGGAAGGTCCCGGGTTCGATCCCCGGTCACTGCATACCTTGTTGTGTCCCTGGGCAAGACACTTAACTGCTCCCGGTAGGACTGGCAGCACTTTGCATGACAGATTACCGTTACCGGTGTATGAATGTCTGTATGAATGGGTGGATGGCTGGTACTGTGAAGCGCTTTGGGGCCCCTCATAGGGGACTGGAAAGTGCTATATAAGTAAGCTCCATTTACCATTTATTACCACTTATTTGTGCGAGCGAGGTGTTTTTTAATATTAGAATTTTTTTTTCTCAGGCAAGAAGAAAGATTTTAATAGGAATTTTTTCGCTTCCAATTCCTAATGTGTCCAGTTTCATTACTTTTTGTCTGTCTAAGCAGATCTCACCTGTAAATGAGTCTTCTAGGCTCAATGTGACTTTTCTGTCTAAATAAAGGTTGAATGAATGAATGATTAGGGATTTATGAGTCTTAACAGCTTCAGGGTAGAAGCTGTTCCTCAGTCTAGTGGTTCTACATTTGATGCTCCTCAACCTCCTGCCTGAGGGGAGCGGGACAAAAAGTGTATGTGCTGGGTGAGTGGGGTCTTCTATGATTCAGGTGGCCTTTTTCCATCTAGAGGTGTAGACGTCTGTGATGGTGGGGACTGGAGACTGACTCCAACAGTCTTCGGCGCAGCCTTCACCATTCTGCAAAGCTTTTGTTTGTTCCGTCTGAAGTCCACGACCATCTCCTGTGTCTTCTTCACATTGATGTGAAGGTTGTTCTTCTTCTACCAGCTCTCCAGGTGTTTCACCTCCTGCCTGTATCTGGACTCATTGTTTGTGATGTATCCAACCACCGCTGTATCGTCTGCAAATTTTACAGTACGACAGCCTGGCTTGGTAGGTGCGCAGTCATATGTGAGCAGAGTGAACAGAAGAGGGCTCAGCACACAGCCCTGAGGGGAGCCGGTGCTGAGGGTTATGGTGGAGGAGGAGAAGTTATGGATCTTCACAGACTGCGGTCTGTTTGTTCAGAAGTCCAGGATCCAGTGGCAAATGGAGGTACTTAGTCGTGAGTAGATTGTCTATCTGGGTCTGGGGGATCATGGTATTGAAGGCAGACCTGAAGTCCACAAAGAGCATATGGACGTAGGAGTCCTCCAGGTGGGTGAGAGCCGTGTGGACCAAAGAGGAAATGGTGTCCTTTGTTTATGGATTCTCGCGGTATGCGTACTGGTGAGGGTCTTTGCTGATGTTAATGGTTGTTTTGATGTGGTTCATGACCAGCCTTTCGAAGCATTTAGCGACTATCGGGGTGAGGGCTACTGGCCGATTGTCATTTAGACCAGTCACTGTGGAGCTCTTTGGGACTGGGATGGCGGTCTTCAGTCAGGTGGGAACTGTTGCCAGGGTGAGGGAGGAGGTAAGCTAGATTTATACTCGACGCGTCGCGCAGCACGCGAGGGTGCGCGTGCCAAAAGTGACGCAATATCACCGTCCCCGCCCCTGCGCGTAGACCCCGCGCGTCGGTTTGGCGCGTGTCGCGCACCTCCAAATTTTTGAAACTCCGCAAGGCTAGTGCGCGCGCCATGGGCGCTACTGAATTGATTGACAGGTCGGGTGGGGACCTCACCCGACAGCCTTCACGCCAGAGCCTGCAGCTGTCTGTGCCGCTGTGGTCGTGGAAACGGCGTCGCGACGCATGGAGGAATGTTTTGTATGTGATACAAATGTATTCCCCGAGCGAGCGGAAAGCCATTTGTTTTTGTTGTGTGATTTCAAACAGTTCTTCTTCTACGGTAGATTTCTTCTTCTACACCTTTCTTGCAACATATGCACATGTTTTAGAGGGTACTGCCTCCTGCTGGTCCGTAAAAGAACAGCACTTTGCCATGCGCTGCCGTGCGTCAACGATAAACACAGCGGTGACACTGTAAACACATGAAGCCGCTCCAGCCTGCGGACCAAAGCGCGAGTATAACGAGGCCTTGAAATATGTTGGCTAGCACCTCACAGAACTGATCGGCAAAGTCTTTCAGCACCTTCCCCGGGATGTTGTCTGGGCCAGCATTCAGCAGCTATGCTGTAAACTGAGCATGTCTTGTACTAACCTGTACAGAACAATGTTAGTCACTTTTTCTTGCAATTGTCCATCCATTTTGCGACAATGGATTTTTTTTTATAGCTGCAAGTACACACAGCATGAAATATGAGGTTCTTTTAGTTTTGTTTTTGCACTCTTGACCTGTCCTCACAGCAACGTCACTGGCTCAGTTGTTGAGCTGAACAAACTGGCCTCTTTTCATATGGACAAAGATGCAGAAACTTGCTGCATAACGCAAGCTAAGCCATGGGACAGTGATGGAAGTGGAGAGGAACTGTTGGAAGCTCAACCACTTCACCCTATGTTTTTTACTTGGAGTGTTTTTGTGTTGCTCATGGGTATTGCTGGGATGGCTGCCATGGAGATTGTGCATGTGAGATGCACAAGTTGCATAAATCGGTATGGTTCCCCAGCTGCATGGCCTTCAGGAAAAATTGACAGGTCCTGCAAACAGGTTCTGGAAGGTGATTTGAAGGGCTATATTGCTTTATCAAAGTATCCAATATAAAGAAAAACAAAATATTTTAATTTTTATTTTATTTTATTTACAAATTGAAAATTTATTTGTAATTTGTAAGTCCACCTTGTAAAATCTGAGAAAACATTTCAGTTCTGAAATGTTCCTGGACAGGAAGTCATGTACCTGTAAAGAAGGAAAAAACAAAAAAAATCATTTGTCTCATTTGAGATGTTTTGAACCACAGCTATGAGACCACTGAGGTGAAGCAGCTCTTAAACACTGAAAGATGGACACAGTCATTGGGTTGAAGAGCTAACACCAATGAGAAACTGCCTCATTTCATTACAGCTATCCTTTTCTAGACCATTCTGCTCCGTTGTCCCCCTTCCCCTAATTATTTAAGCCACCAGTAATCTCACAAAATATTAAGACTTTATCTGAATGAGTCCTCGAGGCTCAATGGGATTAACCTGTCTAAATAAAGGTTGAATGAATGAATCTGAACAAAACCATTTTTTTCCACTCAAAGATGGCCCCTAATACAACTTTACTTCCAAGGATTGGAGCAATACCATAATTACTGGTACTTCTCTAGGCATTCCCACTCACACCACAGAGCTGGTTATAGTTAACTACCGGTAGCTTACAAACAACCTCCAATAAAGCCATTTAGCATCATTTAAGCTGTACGTTTTAGCTTTCTTGTCTGTACAGCTTAAATGATGCTAAATGGGTTCACAACAGAAGTGACATTTGTGATCTTCACTGAGATTATTATTTGGATATTTATGTACCGTATATTGAAGAAACTCCTGAAGTGGTTAAACAATTCCTGTGCATGTTTTCTAACCTGCACTATGAGAAGAAATATTTGAGTTTATATATACTTCTTTAAATAAAACAAACAAACAAAAAACTTTGTTTCCAACAAGTTACTTTCCTTTTTAAAAATGTATTTTGTCGGAAATGCCTCACAACATGTACAGTAGTTCATCCAAAGATTGCTGTGATTTTGGGGAAGAAAAAAAAAACTAAAGTGCAATGCTGCTTTGCACCACCATCACCCTCCTTTGTTCTGTTTCACTCACTAATACTTTTATTTGTAGGCAAGGTTGCCCGACAACACGTTGTACCCAAGTTTAAAGACATTTTGGAGTATCTGGAATACTTAAATCTCGATGAACCCATCATTGGTAAATACTTTTGTTCAGACATTTGACAGTCATCATTGCAGTCTTTATGATTAAGTCATCTTTTAATTTTTTTTCAACTTTTGTCTTAGGTTTAAATTTTTTAGAAGAGATGCCATCTCTTGAGCCACTACTTGGCCCCAAGTACAATTGCAGGTTATGTAATCTGTCTGGAGCGATTGTGGAAATGATCTGCCACGTGATTGGACGAAAACATCGTCAGAGATATGTGGTAAAACATTATGAATGTATTTTTT
>JBBPBX010003985.1:23023-30523 GCA_038048925.1 Garcialebias charrua
GGTCAAATTTTTACTGAAGTACTGGTATTTGGATTTTTGCAGGAAGTTGAACGTCCAGACTTGGTCACCTGGGATCATCAAACGGCAAAAACCCAGGTAGGGAAAAGCATTCGAGCCAAAGCTGAGATAGTTGAGAGGCAGGATGGACAAGGAACTCCAAAGGTAAGACACCGTATATTAAACACATTAAATATTGTCAAAGCTATATTTTTGATTACAAGAATTTTTATTGTAATGTTTTTTGTTTGCATGGTGTTTCAGATGCTCTTAAAAAGACGAAGTGAGGACAGGGTAAACGTCTCAAGAGGTATGGACACTTCTACTTGTAAAAAAATTTGCTACCTGTCAGGTTCATTGAAAAATGTAAACATAATTAAAATAGTAAACTGTAAAGTTACAATGAAAAATAGTTTCTGTTGAAACTCAAGAAAAAGCCAGTGCTAAGATGTGTTTGCATGTCAAATTTTAAAGATTGCATTTAGAAAAATTGGGATGTAGGTATTGCATATAGTGTTTAATTTTGGCTCGTATTTATCAAATCAATTCTGTTGAGATTACCGAGATCAATAGCATATATTCAAGTTACAGCATTTGTTTTGGGTATTTTCAATAATCTAGATTAAAAAATATGTTAAGATTTTCTTACAGATTTAAAAGGCTTTTCCTAAACTACTGCAACATGTTTTACACATTTTAAGTCCATTACTTGTCCATCTTTCATATTTTGTTTTTTTGTTAAGACATTTATCAGAGAATCAGAATCAGAGAGATTTATTTGTCATTCACATCTCATGTGGTACATGTGGTGGAATGAGATTACCGTATGTACCGTACACAGACCCTGTGTACATACGGTACACATACGGACCCCCAGTTACATCCAACAATAAAATGTAAAAGAAAAACAGTAATAATATCTAAGATATGAACTAAGAAAAACATCAACTTAAAGGTTCAGTATGCAGTTTCTGTAGAACTGCAGCACTTAGAAATATTTTCAACAGGCAAAGCATTCTGATCCCTCCCCCTCAGAGCCATATGTGGCTCTGCCCCCTTGTGGTCTGTTGAATTTCAAATTCAAGCTCTGTTTTTATTGGCTGATTCAAATTCAAGCTCTGTTTTTATTGGCTGGTTACAAACTCTGTTTTTATTGGCTGGAAAATGGCGGGTCACCTTTTCTTTTTAGAAATGCTTATTTACCACCTGGAGAAGCAAGGGGACAATATTTTTTTTAAATTTTTTTCAGAGATTACCTGGCTAACATCAGTCTGTCAGGAGGTAGTGACAGAGTGAAGAAATATGTTCATAAAAAAAGCTACATACTGCAGCTTTAATAATACATTACACTAAGCACTAATGGCATAAAAACATTACCTTGTATTTAACTCTGACTTATGGATCATTCAAGCGTAGAAAAGCTCTTGAACTTAAGAAATTAAAGCAGGGTTGTCGATACATAACCACTCTTGTAAAGATCCATTTCAAAATATGCTCTTGAAAGACTTTTTTAGTAACCTATCACAGAGAAAATATAATTCTGTTCAGTTAAATCTCCTGTAAATAACAAAAATATCAACTTTTAAAAACACGTTCAAGCAATAGCTAATAGTTGAATATTTTCTTTAAAAAATTGATCCACTGTCTCATCAGGTTTTTGTGGGATTAAAAAAAACTTTGTAAAGCCATGAACTTTAAATATTAGTTCATCTACTCCAGTTTGTAAGGTTTGATGCAACTTTTTTTGTACTCCACTTTCTTTATTTTAAGCTGCAAAATATGCTATCATAGGCACTTAAATTAATATGAGGGGGAAAAAGAGTTTTAAAAAAAAGCATCCAAAATTCAAATAAAACTTTGTCTTTAGAAAACTTGAAGAACCTTCAATCAATATTATTTTAAAAGACGACGACTGGCACCTAGGACTGAAAATATAGAGGCCTAAGATTCGCACAAGACTCTGTCTTTCATATATTTTGTACAGAAAATAAACAACCATTTTTCCTCCTTAGCTCCTCCAAACCAGTGGCCAAAAAGGGATGAAAACCTCCCACAAAAGACACACCAAGATGTTCCACCACTCGTACCTGAATTCAAAGATAAAAAGAATCTTTCAGGTTATCAGGAAACTCCTGGGTTCTTTCCAAATGAACCTCCCAACAAAAGATGGTTTGGAGCGGCAGAAGCAACTGGTCATGATCGCTTCCAAGAGAAACGGGGAAGGCCAGACAACAGAGAAGGTTTTGATTACCGAAAGGAGTACAAGAAGCCTGATGTTTATGATCCATTTGAAAGTGAATATGCCAGACAGCAACAAGGCGGTGAAATACCTGGGCCACAGGATGCTCAAAGGTTTGATTATGGACAGCAGATGTCTCGTGGCCAATTTCAAGATGCAGATTATTACCCAGCAGGAGCTCCTCCTAATAAAAGACCCTATCCAGAAAGAGTTGCTCTAGATGATCTCTACTCTGAAGAAGTTAAACGTGGCCCAGCTAGTTCTTTTGGACATCAGCGCTCCTCACAGATGATGTACCCTGAAGGTGATAAACGAAGCTTCGTGGAGAGCAACACACCTAACAATATGACAGGCGCAAGAAGGCAAGGATCAAGTGAACCAGAGGCCAAGAGGAGGAGTTTTTCCTCACCTCTGGACACTGATCCATCACATGAGCAAATGTTAATGAAAGATTATCGTTACGAAGCAAGAGATCAATATCAAGAGTATGCATTCGACAATGCTGGGCCAAACAAAGCGGGACCCTCTTCAAGTCAGAGACGTGTGGAAGTTTCCAGTATCGTGCCAGACATACCAGAGCCATTCAGACGTTTCATGAAAGGTAGTGAAAATGATGAAAAAATAAATACTGGTAAACGAAGAAGTCGCTTCTCAGATGCCTCGCCAGAAGAAGTGAAAATGACAAAAGAGACGTGAGTGTAAAGACTGGAAGAACAGTTTCCCTGAAAACTGCCTCGCTGATGTGTTTTAAGTGTCTAATTTTCAGACTGACCCCAACATTGATTTCTCTTTAAGATTCAGGGATGAATATAAACCACCTTATATGCAAACTGACAGTGGCAGGGATTTCAGACAAGGTGGAGGACAGCAAAGACCTGAAACCCACTTAACACAATATTCAGATCACCACACAGGATTACAGGTAAATAACTGTAAAAGTATGTCTTTTTTAGTTTTATACTCGGAACTATTCTGTAATTTTTACATGAGTAGTTTAATTGTTTTTGATTATTTCCTGAAATTTATTTAAGGCTTCACATTTTGGTGAAAGCTACAGCAGAGGAGGTTCTGAGTTTGGTGGCGTGTTTGACATGCTGGTAAGATTGCACATAAGAATTTGCAACATTCATAACCATGTGTACATTATGCTTGTCTTGTACTTATTCACTAACATTGAGCTTTATGTGGTGTGTTTCTTTTAAAAAAAAAATCATTTCAGAAAAATGTTCAAATTGAAAGTGCAGAAGAGGCTGATTTCCTGAAGAGCAAACTCGCCATTGTTTTGGCAGAATTCAAAAGCAGAAAAATGGAGAAAGCTGGGGTATGCATTACACACACAACCAGAAGTTTACATACACTTTTTAAAAAGACATGCATTTTTTTTTCACACTGTCTGATGTGAAATCAGAATAAACTTTCCCTTTTTAGGTCCATTAGGATTACCAACATTTTTTTCTATTTGTCAAATGCCAGAATGAGTGAGAATTTTTTTAAGCAATTTTTATTACTTTTTTCAAAGTCAAAAGTTTAAAAACACTTAAGATTACTATGATTTTAAATGACTTGGGATATTTGATGTCATGTCTTTGGAAGCTTCTGATACTGGTAGGTTTATTGATAAAATCTGAGTTAATTAGAGCCACACCTGTCTGTGGCTGTAATTTAAGGAACACCTGAACCACACTGCTTCCTTGTGTAACATCATGGGAAAGTCAAAAGGAATCGGTCAACATATCAGGAAGAGAACTGTGGACTTGCACAAGTCTGGTTCATCCTTGGGTGCAATTTCCAGATGCCTGAATGTGCCTCGTTCATCTGTACAAACAAATATGCAAGTACAAACAAGATGGGAATGTCCTGCCATCATACCGCTCAGGAAGGAGATGGGTTCTGTGTCCCACAGATGAACGTGCTTTTGTCCGAAATGTGCATATCAACCTAAGAAGAAAAGCAAAAGACCTGGTGAAGATGCTGGCTGAAACTGGTAAGAGTGTGTCATCCACAGTGAAACGAGTATCGGCATGGGCTGAAAGGTCACTCTGCCAGGAAGAAGCCATTACTTCAGAAGAAACATAAAAAAGCCAGATTAATGTTTGCAAAAGCACACAGGGACAAAAACCTTTATTTTTAGAGACATGTCCTATGGTCTGACAAAACTAAAATTGAACTGTTTGGCCATAATGACCATTGTTAGTTTGGAGGAAAAAGGGGGCTTGCAAGCCTGAGAACACCATCCCAACTGAAACACGGGGGTGGCAGCATTATTTTGTGGGGTTGATTTGCTGCAGGAGGGACTGGTGCACTTCACAAAATAGATGGAATCATGAGGAAAGAACATTAAGGTACGTGGAAATACTGAAGCAACATCTCAAGACATCAGCCAGGAAGTTGAAGCTTGGGCACAAATGGGTCTAAATGGACAATGACTCGAAGCATACTGCCAAACTGGTTACAAAGCAGCTCATGGACAACAAAGTCAATGTTTTGGAGTGGCCATCACAAAGCCCTGATCTCAATCCTATCAAAAATTTATGGACAAAGCTGAAAAGGCATCTGCGACCAAGGCAGCCTCTAATAACACCAGTTCTGTCAGGAGGAATGGGCCAAAATTCCCACTAACTCGACGGTGGTCTCCTCGCCTGCAGACTCGACGGTGGTCTCCTCGCCTGCAGACTCGACGGTGGTCTCCTCGCCTGCAGACTCGACGGTGGTCTCCTCGCCTGCAGACTCGACGGTGGTCTCCTCGCCTGCAGACTCGACGGTGGTCTCCTCGCCTGCAGACTCGACGGTGGTCTCCTCGCCTGCAGACTCGACGGTGGTCTCCTCGCCTGCAGACTCGACGGTGGTCTCCTCGCCTGCAGACTCGACGGTGGTCTCCTCGCCTGCAGACTCGACGGTGGTCTCCTCGCCTGCAGACTCGACGGTGGTCTCCTCGCCTGCAGACTCGACGGCCGTCCTGCCTACGTCTTCAGAGGGTCCCGACGCCTCCCACGGTTCCAGTCTCGGGAGGGTCCAGGAGGACTCCTCCCACGGTTCCAGTCTCGGGAGGGTCCAGGAGGACTCCTCCCACGGTTCCAGTCTCGGGAGGGTCCAGGAGGACGTCTCCCACGCTCCCTGCTGGCCAGTGGTCTTGCAGCCAGAGGGCGCTGCCCTGTCTCCGGCTCCTGAGGGCGCTGCCCTGTCTCCGGCTCCTGAGGGCGCTGCCCTGTCTGCTCCAAGGGGCGCTGCTGCCCTGCTTCCAGCCTCAGAGGGTTCGGACGCCTCTACGTCCTCAGAGGGTCCGGACGCCTCTCAGTCCACGGAGGGTCCCGGCGCAACAGACGCCTCCACGTCCACGGAGGGTCCCGGCGCAACAGACGCCTCCACGTCCACGGAGGGTCCCGGCGCAACAGACGCCTCCACGTCCACGGAGGGTCCCGGCGCAACAGACGCCTCCACGTCTACGGAGGGTCCCGGCGCAACAGACGCCTCCACGTCTACGGAGGGTCCCGGCGCAACAGACGCCTCCACGTCTACGGAGGGTCCCGGCGCAACAGACGCCTCCACGTCTACGGAGGGTCCCGGCGCAACAGACGCCTCCACGTCTACGGAGGGTCCCGGCGCAACAGACGCCTCCACGTCTACGGAGGGTCCCGGCGCAACAGACGCCTCCACGTCTACGGAGGGTCCGGGCGCCTTCCACGCATCCTATTCCGAGGGGGTCCTGGAGGACGCCACTCCCGTGTCCTGTTCCGAGGGGGTCCTGGAGGATACCCCTCACGTCTTCGGCTGCCCAGAGGTCATGCAGCCAGCTCCAGAGGGTCTTTCGACGTCGACTCCAGAGGGTCTCTCGTCTCCGTCTCCAGAGGGTCTCTCGACGTCGTCTCCAGAGGGTCTCTCGACGTCGTCTCCAGAGGGTCTCTCGACGTCGTCTCCAGAGGGTCTCTCGACGTCGTCTCCAGAGGGTCTCTCGACGTCGTCTCCAGAGGGTCTCTCGACGTCGTCTCCAGAGGGTCTCTCGACGTCGTCTCCAGAGGGTCTCTCGTCTCCAGAGGGTCTCTCGCCTCCAGAGGGTCTCTCGCCTCCAGAGGGTCTCTCGCCTCCAGAGGGTCTCTCGCCTCCAGAGGGTCCCAATGCCGCAGACGTCGCTTCGCTCGACATCGGGGATGTCGCAGCGCTCGACGTCTCGACGCTCGACATCGATGAAATCATCTCAATGCTCGAGGTCCTAACGCTCGACGTCTCGACGCCGCTCGAGGAGATCTCGACGCCGCTCGAGGAGATCTCGACGCCGCTCGAGGAGGTCTCGACGCCGCTCGAGGAGGTCTCGACGCCGCTCGAGGTGGTCTCGACGCCGCTCGAGGTGGTCTCAACGCCGCTCGACTCCTCTTCTGACGTCTCGTGGCTTTGCGCCACTGCGCCGCATGAGGGAGCTCCTGTTTTGGGTGGACCCTGGAGAGTCCTACCTTCGTCTACGACTGTCCTGGGGCCTCGTCGCCCACGGAGGCTCCTGTCTGACGGGCGGCACCCCGGCCGACCGCCTGACCGTCTCCTGCCTGACGGGCGACACCCCGGCCGACCGCCTAAGTTTTGCTGCCACGCAGCTCTTTGATTTTGTTTATTCACCATTAAAGTGTTTCTTTATATTTTCTGAGTCCGAGTCCCTGCTTGCACAATTGGGTTCTTACCTGCCTCTGGAGTAAACCCTGACAACAAAGCACTTATTTTAACTGTTTACTTTTATTTCTAAGAAAACACTTGAACAGTACAGGGTGTACATAGAGCTGAAAACACAATTGTTATATTATTTTGTTAACCTGTATTTTGTAATGAAGAAAAAACTTGAAGTATAGTATGTCAACCAGTCATGTTCTGTTGAGGTGCTGTAAGCATTTCTACTTAAAATTCGTAGATATATCTAAACTTAAACCAAACAAACAAATAATAGTTACTTTCCCTGGTAACTAATTACTTTTATAGGTGAGTAATTCAGTTACTAACTCCGTTACTTTTTGGGAGAAGTAACTAGTAACTATAATTAATTACTTTTTTAAAGTAACATTCCCAACACTGGTCATAACTGAAAGAGCACATCATTTTCAGTGCAATACAACCTGTCATCAAACTGGACAGATATCCTGCTATCCCCATAGGACATCTCAGTAAATCTTATTTTCTATAACACGTCAAACTAAAGAAAACAACTGATGCAATATGGTTTTCAGATTTATCCTATGTTTTGTCATTTCAAACACATTCACGCATGCTAACCTGGTACTTATGTT
>JBBPBX010003985.1:35523-36976 GCA_038048925.1 Garcialebias charrua
TTTTCTTTTGAAATCAAACAAACCATGTCAAACAAAATCGAGACAAAAATGAATTGTGAAAAATGATGATTGTATAATGTTATGTCCATAAGCCAATATTTTTGTTTGGACTTTTTGTGTTATTTAGTATTTAGTTGTGGTATATTTTGCAATGACACTAAAGTTTTTTGTTTTAATTTTATTTGTGCTATCTATATGAGGGACAAATCAATTTCAAGGTACTGTATTTAGATTCCATTTGTTTAGTCTTCAAGTTGTGGCTCTGGGCTTGTTGCTTTAGCAAATTATATTTTTACAACAAAATCCAACTTCTAATATTAATTTATTATATTTAGCACTCACTGTTGAACAAATGTGGCCAGAAGCCCTTCACAAAACCAATTACTTTTTATACATCAATTATGTAATAGTCCCTCGCTATACTTCGCGGTTCGACTTTCGCAGACTTGTTCTTTCGTAGTTTTTCAAAGTAAGATTGAACATGAAAAAAAAAATTGTACGCGACACACTACTGTCAACTTTAAAATTACTCACATGATTGGGACAGTAGGGGATACTGTACAGTAAAAAGTTAGTGAAAAAATAAAATACTGTACTATGGATGCTGCCATTTTGTAGTTTTATCTTAATAAGCCTACACTGTATTCCTGCTCATACTGACTACATTTCCCAAAAGCCAACAGGGCTCCACCCAGAAGCCCCATTGCCCTCTGCTGAAATACTAGAGGGAAAGTTTTGATCTGATTGGTAAAACTTAGGTGCTTATTCATTCAGTGACTTTGGTGCCAACAGATGCAAAGAGCCACATGGAACCCACCAGAACTGGAGCAGAACCGGACCTCCAGAATCATCGATGAATCTGAGAGCTGCTATCCGGCCCACGAGGACTTACGAGCGGCGCTGCATGCCACCGTAGGTCTGGCTTCTCTCTGGAACCCACCAGGACTTTTTCCCCATCCAGATTTGGACTCAGTCTGGTCCCGTGCTGGCCATCTGAAAGTCTGGCTTCCTCCAAAATGTGTTTCAATGCTCAAGGGCTGCACAGAACCGGATCCCAAGACCCATTGGCAAATCCAGGAGCTGCTAGGTGGCCCATGAGGACCTCCGAGCAGGGACGTGCACCATTGTAGGTCTGGCCCTCCCTAAAATTTAGTAGCTACATATGAATGTTGTTAAAGTGATGTAGGTTTAAGACTTTAGAACAATGCAAAAGTGTGGGAAGGGTTTCTAAAGTCTTAAAACAAAGTGCCATGTGTTGTCATCATTGTGTGTTCTCATACAAAGCTGAAGTTGGCTCTGCATTTAACCTATCGCATCTGGGATACTACACCCAGGTGGTGCGGTGGGCAGCTATGTAAGCACCTGGTGAGCAATTCGGGATTGGGTGTCCTGCTCAGAGACACCACGAGATGTGCAATGACCGGGGATCAAACCCAGGACCTTCGGGTCCTGA